>VZSE01009788.1:108160-141899 GCA_013398275.1 Promerops cafer
CCCCTGGGAGCCCCCAGCTTCTCTGTCCCCAGCCCCAAGGACAGGATCTTGACCTGGGTTAGAAACATCCCTGGGTATCTGCCCTGTGCCCCACTCAGCCCAGCCTTGCTGAAAGTCTCTTGCAACATCTGATGGCCGTCTAAAATAAGAACTGTAACCAGTTTGGGCTGAAGTTTCCCATCCTGGCATTTTCCAGCAGCATCTCTCTATTCTATTTAACTTTCTTAAAGGTGGAATAATGATAAGATGAGGAGGGGCAGTTGTACTTTTTTCTCCTTAATTTTCTTTAAAGTGCTTTATCTGCTTCAGGAGATGCTAATTAAAGAAATTATGTTCTGTTTGCCTTGCCTGAAACAGTATTTTGTAAGAAAACCGGAACCAAATCCACATCTGCTTTATTGTTACTCATCCTTTGACGCAAAGCCTCAAAATCTATCAGACTGTTTCTTCTTTTCTATTTTCCTGCAATGCACATTATTACCAGCATCTGAAAAGTCTTTGTCTGTTCAACGAAGAGTTATTGAATCATGCAACGAAGCACAGAGCCTGCACTGAACGTCCTGTATCTCTTCTTTAAAGATATTCTATTATTCTACATGTACAGCACACTCCTGCCAGAACTCTTCTGGTGTTACGAGGATGAGAAGGATTTTCTCTCACAGCTGGATTTCAGGCAGAAAAAGCACTAATATCTTCAAGGAAAAGATATTAAATTTGAGATTCTGTAGTTAATTTAGTAATACTGTAGTACTTTGGGCCTGAAACAACACTTGCGCAGCATGTTTAGTTGGGCCCCTTGGAAATTAAAATTTCGTTTTACAAAAAGTCCTCATTTTTATCTAGTGGATGTGTCTGTGCCTCATTTTGCAGGGAGGTAGAGAGGATTAGAGGGTAGAAGGTAGCACATTGTGGACTAGAAGGAAAATAAATGAATGCCCAAACACTCCAGCATTCCCCAGTGCCTCTTCTGCTGTTTAGGAGCTATTGGTTACACGCTTTAAACTTGCAAGCTTTTTAGCTCAGTTTGGGTTGCTTTTTTCCATTGCATGATGGAAACTTGCAGAAATTGATGCTTTAAGAAGTACAAATCCAAACCTTTACTTTTGCAAAGCTGTGCGTGAATCAGCTCCTTCTGCCAATCTGTCCTTCCTAAACTGTGGAATAATAATCCCTCACCAGCAAATCTCCTTTCTCCTTTCAGACCACACTATGGCAGCTTGTTCTTTCCCATCCTAGCTGTTATTTGATTTTAAATGCTAATGTTCCATGGGAATGCTCTCTTTACTAGGAATGTTGAGATATACCCCAGTGGATATCAAAGTAGGGTTCAACTCCCCGACCTCCAGCAGCAAGAGCACAATTATTTTGTTCAAATAACTTTAAGATATTTATCTACTTTCTCCTACTCTTTTCTGGATGATATCTTTTTTTTTTAATATGAGGGAAAGTTGCCACAGAGGGGAAAAGTTTTCCCCTTTGTTGACATGGGTGCTACATCACTTCTGATGCTTGAATAAAAACTGAAGGTGAACATTTTAAAAGGCAAAAGAATTATGAATATTTTATAACAGACCCTAAAATATAAGGCAGCTCTTACTCTTGAGGAATTAGTCATGTTTCAGGAAAAAAAATCTGTTCCTCTGGTAGATTAGTTTTATTTTTTATTTGTATTTTACACGTTGGTTTGAGTACACTGGCACCCAAGCCAGGTTATCTTTAATGTTTTAACCATATTATTAACATGCTTTCTGATCAGCCAATATATTTGAAAAAGGTAATATGCCTGGCACTAATCCTTTCCTGCTTTTTTTAAGCCAAACAAACAAATCCTGAATAATAATGTGGGATTTTCCGGTTTGGCTACAACCAGTTTCTTGCCATTCTCCTATTTAAAAAATTTCCATCTGACATGCCAGCAGTGCTGTCTTGTTTTTGTTCTCATATATAATTAGAATGTCAGGAAAAATAAAAGCTTGCATCAGTTTAGTGCTGAGACCAGGGCTTTTTCTTCTGGGGGAGCAGTACATCAAGTCCTCATTAGGATTAAAATCATTAGTGTATAAATACTCATTTGAAAATCCTTCATGTAGAGTGTTCTCTTAATGCTACGGAAGTATTTCCTTAATCAGGGCACTTTCACTTTTAAGTTCAAGGGTTTAATTACAGTTATAGCCAATAAACGTGGAAAAATTACCCAGCACATGAAACTGTGCTAAGGGAATGTTGTGGATTGGGTAAATATGATTAATAGGACCTGGACTTGGCCCAAAAAGTTCAAAGGAGTGGATGTATTAAAAAAACCCAAATTATATTTTTGTTTTAAAGGTATTTTTACGAGGAAGAAAAAAAGCTGAGAATTATTGGACACTTCCAGGGATCCAGGGGCAGCCACAGCTTCTCTGGACAACCTGTGCCAGGGTCTCCCCACCCTCACAGGGAAGAATTTCACAGATCTCATATTTGCATTTGACTTTTTTTGAAGCACCAGGGCCTTCTGCAATGAAGGGAAGGTGTATTATTTTTACATTTTCCAATTCCGAGTTATTTTCATCATTCTCACAAGAGGCTCCAACACTTGAAGCTCATCAGCTGACATTTAATGGCTTATTTGAAATTGTCAACAGATTCAACAAATGTTCTTAAAATCCTGCTTAGTGACAAAATTCTCTCCCTGCATGAAGGGGAGGGCACAGTAAAACCTCAAATACTTCCTAATTTTGCTTCAAACAAAAATGTTGCACCCTTGCCAATGCACATACATGAGCATAAAGCAGGTATTTCCTTCAGAAATGAGAAAATTGAGAGTTTGAAGTCTCTCCTCTGGCAGTCCCATCCTTTCTGTTCCTGAGTCGTGAGAGCCCTCTAGGGTTAGCTCAGGCACTTGGTGCTGCTCTAATCAGAGCTCAGAAGATCCCAAGACACAGCACACAAACTGTGCCACACCACATGGCTGGGCATCCTCACTTCTGCCCACACACCTGCTTCTGTAAATTTACACACAATTTACATCCCTGGGCTCCTAAATCCTCAGCTTAAAGAGTTTTTGTGTTAAATCCAACTTTCCCTTTCCCTAACAAAGTGGGATGCATTTTCAATATTACTACAGTTATTTTTTCCCCCCTATATTTCTAATTTATAATATTGCCAGCTGTAATCTGTGCTGCAGCAAAGAGAAATCCCTTTATCTGGGTAAGAGTTAAAGAGTTGGCAAAGTCATGATATTTAAGCACCAATGGGCAACTGCTTGTAGGAACTGGTGGCTTGCACCTTGTCAGGTTTAAAATGATATTCCCATTTTAATATTCTTAAACCTAAACAGATAAAGGCTTGTTGCCTTCATTATTATTATTATTAAAGCCCATTTATGGCATTAAAAAATTTGAACGAGTGCTGAGCTGAGCCGCAGTTCCTATCAAGCAGGTTCTTGCAGGACTTTTCCACGTGTCTCTCCAAAGGAAATATTGATACAAAGACAGAAAATAAAGATGGGCAATTCAAACCCCAGCACAACCAAGCTCATTTCCAAAGAAAAAAAGCTCATTTCTAAAGAACAAACTAATTTCCAAACTTCAGAAGTCTTGTTTTGACTTCACGCATAAATCATCGGTGAGGAGACACACAATGAGGAAAAATCAAAAGCAGCAGCATGCAGCACAGCAAAAACAAATCCAGCTTTTTGGGTATTGTTTATATATATATATATAGGCAGAGGTTTCTTGCATAAAATTTCAGGTTAAAAGTCCCCAAAGTGTCAGAAACTGGACCATACACAGCCAAAGAGGGGGTTATAATTCCCTGTATTTCAGAGGCAGCAGTTTCACAATAGAGACAAACCCTGTGGTCTCTTCCTGTGTCTCAGAGCTTACACTTCCATCTAACACCCATTTTTAAATTTTCTCTTGCCAAATTCCCTTCTAAATGTCACATTTTGTGACACATACGTAAGCCAGGTGTGGGGAAAAGGAAGCCAATTCAAGTGGGTGATGTTTTCTCAGTTAATGTCACAGTTAGTCACAGTTTAATGTGCTTCAAAATACAGAAGAACCCCGGTATTGTGAAATACAGAAGTCTGATATTGCAATTTTAAAAGTCAGATGTTAACAGCTGTAACCACCACTTTTTTTTTAAATAAGAAAGAAAAACAAAACTACTTACAGGCCAGTTTGTGGCAGAAAGGCCCAGAAAGCCAAAGGCAAAGAGAAGGAATACAAAATGTGCTCTTCACATCAAAATCCCTTTAGAAGAAACTCAAATTACTACTTGATTTTGCTGACGGGATGACTTAGAGACTCATGGAATCATTTAGGTTGGAAAAGACCTCTAAAATCAGAGTCCAACCCTTAACCCAGCACTGCCAAGGCCACCACTGACCCCTGTCCCCAAGTGCCACATCCACACTGCTTCTAAATCCCTCCAGGATGGGGACTCCAGCACTGCCCTGGGCAGCTGTGCCAGGGCTGGAGAACCCTTTGGGTGAAGGAATTTTTCCTAATATACAACCTAAACTCCTTTGGCACAACTTGAGGCTGTTTCCTCTTGTCCTTTTACTTGGGAAGAGAGACCAGTCCCCACCTGGCTACAGCCTTCTCTCAAGTAGTTGTGCAGAGCCAGAAGATTCCCCCTGAGCCTCCTTTTCTCCAGGCTGAGCCCCTTTCCCAGCTCCCTCAGCCCCTCCTGGTGCCCCAGACCCTTCCCCAGCTCCATTCCCTTCCCTGGACATCCTCCAGCCCCTCAATGTCTTGTCCTGAGGGGCCCCAAACTCACCCCAAGATTCGAGGTACCTCTGCAATGCCCAGCACAGGGGACAGTCACTGCCCTGCTCCTGCTGAGACAAAACTTGCACCGGTATAAAAATGCACAAAACCCCATATTTGTGGACGTTTTAATGATATTTTAACTTAGTGACTGAGTTTTAGAATTTCTAAACCCTTAATACCATCCAGCAGGTAAAACGTGGGAGCCAGAGCTGAGCAGTAACAGAACATCCTGAGCCACAACCTGAATAAATTTCCCCACTCACATTTCCAAATCCTTCACCCCTTCCCCCCACTCCACGCGTGTAGTGGAGAGATATTGATGATTTTCTCCAAGTTTGTAGTTGATGCACTAAAAAAAAAAAAAAATGAGAGGAGGGTGGAGAGCTCGACTGCAAATTCCCACTGCTCTGCTCTCCGTGCTGGCACTCGCAGCCACGTGCTGGACAAAAGCTTCTTGCCCTGCTCTCTTCCCCAGTGTCCCTTCAGGTCCTGGCAGAGGGGGATGCTGAGCGGCAGCACACCCGGGATGGAGCAGCTCCTTCCAGCTGAGCCAGAAGAGGGAGACCAAGGCTGCGCTAAGCCCATGCCGGCTCCCCGCGCTGCTCGCCGTGCCCCTGCCCGCTCGGCCTCGCAGGAAAGCCGGACCGCACTCTCTGCACCTGCGTGAGCGCCAAATGATTAATTTGTAATCTGCAAACCCCAGTGCCGGAGCTGTGCAACCACGCTGGAAAAGAACCTGACAAGGGCTGACAGCATTTTGAAATCCTCCAGGTGAAACACCCGTACCACCTGCTAGAAACACAGCAAAACAGCCTTAATAAATGTTTATTTTAAAAGTTGGGAAAATTACATGCTGGTACAAGGAACCTGTTTGATGCGTTTGTGGACAAGACCACACCCACAGCTGCCTGCATCCCTAAAAGCTAGGCCACAGCAAGGCAGGATATACCTGTAACTTCCGTGCTCTGAATATTTGGGATTTTCTGGGTCCAGAAGTGGTTGGCAAAAGGACTTTACCAGTTCTCTTGATTTGAATATGCTTTCACGTGCATTCTCATTCTTTTGCTTATTGTATTATCATCTTTTTATTTACACAGTCATTTGGAGGAATGCTAGAAGCCACAAAAAGGGATCAAAGCCCCTCTGTAATGATTGGTGGAGAAACACAAAAAGAAATCCCCTGCCACTTAAATCCTGCAGTCTAAGCAGATTTGTATCCAGGGCAGATGAAAAGGTGGGTGCTGGGAAGGGCTGGAAGTGACAGCAAAAAAATCTAGTGACTTCTGTAGTAACGGAACCTATTAGGATATTGTCCTGCATTCAGTTGCTCTAAGAACATTTAGGATTATTTGTGGGAGTACCTGGAGGTATCTTGTAGGAAAGCAGTTGTATAATTTCCCAGGCCCTTACACAGGATCTCATAAATGAACTGTGTTTAAAAAAATAATCTCCAAAGGATATGCAGCATCTCATTCCTTTGTCATTAAAAAAAAAATATTCTCAGAGGAATGAAAACTGAAAAATGAACCTCCTCTTCCCCATAACTCTGCTCCAAACTTCAGCCAAAATTTACCAGACAATTTCTACCAACCAAAAATTGCTTCAAATTTTAAGACAACACTGGCAAATGTTTTATAACCTCATTGAGAGGTTATAAAAGAAAGATTCTTATTTGCAAGAAACAACATTGTAAAATGTAAAAATAAATGTTTTGCAGCAATTCTAACCATGAATTTCCTTCACCCTATTCAAATACACTCCTTGCAAACATTTGGATTTTGCATTCTCAAATTCTTACTCAAAGTTCACTAGCATCTATAAAAACCCCCACTGTGGCTTAGTGGATTTTGGATCTGGCCAGTTCCAAACCATTTTTCTAGCTGATCAAAAAAGGCAATTTAATAAATTCACTTAGCCATGAGCATTCCAAAGAGAACAGCCCTAGCTCCTTCCTGATTAAACTTGGAAGATACTTCAAAAAGATGGAGTTATTCCTGCTTTCCTCATTTTCCAACCTGCCAGTGCCACAGTTGGGGGTTTATGGGAAGAGTGCTGGATGTGGTCACCAGGACCCAAGGAAAGGAGAGGAAGTTCCTCCAGGGCAGAGAGGAGCAGTGCTGTGCGGGTGATCCCTGCAAACAGCAGCCTTCCAACAAAAGAAAAGCCCAAGGCAACGTCAAATTCTCCTTGTAATGGGAGCAGCAAGGCTGAATATTAACAAAATCTGCTCAGATAACATGCAGAAAATAATTCTTTGGGTCCCCAGCCCAGAGCCAGGAGCATCCCAATGTCAAGTCAAGTCCGAGGCATTGATGCCAACAGCACAAAAACTGCACCTGATGTGAGTGGAGACAGCAAAGGGACAGAGAATCAGCAGCTCTTTTAGGTGCTGAAGCCTGATGCTCAGGTGCAGCCAAGACTTCCAAATCCCACTTTTTCCCCCACATGACCTCATTGTAATTTATATTCCTGCAGTACCTAATTTTCAGTCTGCCAGTGGGCACGAACACAATCATCCCACTGCTCACAAAACTTCAGTGACATCCCAGGCTCCCTGGGAAGATTGATCTTCCAGGGTTTTCCAAAGGCAGGGCTGAGGCATCACTGTGCATCGAGAGGAAATCTGGGATTAGCCCTTTACACAGAGCCCTCATCTGGCTTTGCCCCACTGTTAGGGGACTCCAGGATTTGGAAAAGCTGTTTTTGTTTTCCACTGGTGTTTGATTGGAAGCAGAAAACAAACGGTAGGTTTTCTGCAAAGATTCTGCTGTAAATGTGAGGTTTGGATAAATTAATCGCACTGAAGTTGCTTTGTTTTGTGCAAATAATTCTATTTCCAATGCACCTAAGAGCCAACAAGCCAGAAGAGGAGTTACTGTTTGGTCATGATATTTTCCCAATATCTTGGGAAGGACACAAGGTCAAACACTTCTTCCAATGAGTACTTATTTATCCAAAATGGAAATACTTTAGGTGAAGATTTCAAGAGGTGTGTTTGCAGGAAGGTCTGAGACTCATAATTCTTCTCTGGGATTTAAAAAACATCTTCCAGAGTTGATCAGAGAAAGGATCTGAGACCATGCCTTCTGTTTTCCACATGGTCTCTCTCCTCCTCCTCCTGCCTGGTTATCTTCTCAAGGGGGTAGTGGCAAGTCTGGGTTCAGTATTCAGCACAGTCTTAGAGCTCACAGATGAAAATCTGAGTCAAAGATAGGTCCTAGATAAACTATCTCTTTTTATTTTTTAATTTACTGGAGATCAGTTGCCTAAATGCCTTTAAATCTGGACCTAAAGCTGCAAGGATTAGAACATTGATAACTAAAATGTCATCTAAGAGCTGAGTCATGTTCCTAAATGTCTTTGAGACATTTATCATGGATTATATGGCACAGCATTAATTTCTTTTCAGTCTTTTTCTGCAACATTAAATGATGGAAAAACATTATCAAGCGGTCGCACAGCCTAATAAGGCAGGGAACTGTCTCAGCAAGCAGAGAAAAACACAACTGAGCACTAATGAAAGAAATTACAGCAAAAAGGGGCAGGCACAGGCTGCATTACACACACGTCAGGAAGCGATTTAACAGCTGAGTAACCAGAACCAAATTATTGAGACTTGATCCCAGCAGAAATGAAATGTTGTGCTGTGCTGACACCTGCTGCACAAATCCATTCACTCGGGAAACCACAGCTCCCCACCGTGCATTCCCAAATGCAGCTTTCCAGCCCAGGGAAGTTACCCTGAGGCCTTTCAGACTCCTCTGATGTTTGCAAAGCACTCAGAGACAACCAGAGTGTCTGGGAGTGACACCTCCCTGAGCAATTCAGCTCAGTAAATTTTCCTGTGTTTACAAGGCTTACCCTGACACATCAAAGATGCGATCAGAGGCTTGGGAGGAGGTTTTTTCCCAAAGGAAAAAGTGGCAGTGGAAGTGCTTGTCTGAGGAATATACCTTAAAACTAATTCCTTTTGCTTAGTATTGTTTAATTTGGAGGCTTTGAATGTCAGAGGCTTGTGGAGCAAAGAGTCATAGAACCACAGAATCATTAAGCACGGAAAAGACCTTCAGGAATACTGAGTCCAACTCTTAGCCCAACACTGCCAAGGACAACACTAAATCACATCCCCAGGTGCCACACCCACACAGCTCTTAGATCACTCCAGGGATGGTAATTCCACCACTGCCCTGGGCAGCCAACCCTTTCCATGAAGAACTTTTCCCTGTTATCCAGCCTGAACCTCCCCTGGCACAACTTGAAGCTCTTTCCTCGGGGCAAGCGACCAGCACTCACCTGGCTCCAGCAGTTCTAGCTGCAAAAATTGATGAAGTCCTTAGGTCTTGTTTGGCCCAGGCCACTCCTCAGGGTTAAACCCAGAAATGTTTCTTGTCATCTTGTTGTGCTCCATCAAGCACCCAGGAGTTTGCAGCAGGTTCGGAAGCAGCCTTGTCCATAAACACAGCCACATGCAGTTCTCCCTTTTGGCACCCTTGATCCTTTCATACAACACTCTCTTCTTTTTGTAAAAAAAAAGAAACCCAAAATATCATGAACCCTATGTTTCCTTACTCAGGCTTTAGAGACTCTTCTACTCAGGGACCATGAAGCTTCATGTAGGTGAAAGAGTGTCCCACCAACAAGCCTGTGATGTGAAAAGAGCCACTTCCAGACAGAGGCTGCATCTTCCTCTTACATCAATTAAAATTTTAAAAAATTAACGACTGCATTTTCTAGCCTCCTTTAGACCCCTTCTCTTCAGCCCAGCTGTAAAATGTACACCTGGCCACTCAGTTTGGGAAGAACAGATTCACCCAGACGTGACTCTTCCCTCTGCTCTGGGAAGAGGGTTGCCATAGCCAGATTAACCACATGGCCTTGATTTTTAATTGAGGATGTCCTTATTCTACATTCTTTTCTTTTAACCACCCCCCCACACACACATCTCACCAGCCTTTTGCTGTTTAAGGGTCTGTGCAGGAGAGCCATGCTGGTAACAAGAGCAGCTCCCTGTAATTACCTATGGAGACAGGGTGACCTAAAAGACACATTACACCACACACACACCTCCCAACAGCAAGCACTGGGCTTGTTTACTTCCCTTGGAGCTCCTTAGGTTTAATCCTTTTTGGGTTATTTTTTTCAGCTACCTGATTAATAGCATAATTTTCAAAACTGAAGCTCCTTATATCCATTTTCCCCATACTCCACACCTCAGAGTGCTTCTGGTTTGTAGTTAACATTGGGTTCAGATAGCACAGGAAGAAGAAAAACAACTGCCTGTTAAGACTAACATGTGCCTCATTTGATTGAGAATTGAAGGCAGCCAAAGCACTACAAGAACCTCACTCAGTTACCTCTTGCTTTCTCTGCCTATGCCCAATCAATAGCTCACTCTAAACACATTTACCTCACAATGACTAATCTTCCCCTCAGAACCCTTCAATAAATTTTTTCCCCTTTAATCCCTTGGAAACTTCTATTTGTTACCTGAGGCACCTCGGCTCAGCACTCCCTGGGAGCAGCACATGGGGAGCTGACAACAGAGCCTCTAAACCACCCCTCAAACACCTTTAAATGAGGTGGCTCAGCTGTCAGAAGCATCAGACTGGATAAAGGAGGGCAAAACACCTGGGGGTGAGTCTCTGCTGAGCCTTGTGCCCTGTTAACTCTTTTCCAGCTGTTTTGCATTGCCTGGAAATGCTGTAAACAGTTACAGGTGACAAAACCTGTGGGCTTTTATCTGGACTTCAGTGTCGACCCAGGTCGTATCTGAAGCTTGTGGTGCTTTCAGATAATCTTTCTGAATTATTTTGTCATCTCTGCTAGAGAGCTGCAGCTCTCCTGATTTCATGTCTTGGCTGTTATGAAGTGTGAAGGTTGCAGATTGTCACATCTGCAGAATTTTCCCTTCCCACACTTTGCTGCACTTGGGGAAGTTCCTCTGAGCAGGTCACTTCTCCTTTGTGCCTTTTCCCCTTTACTGTTGCATGAAACGAGCCGTTTGTCTTCCTTGCATGCTGAGCAATGCCCTCGTAGTGTTTTCTCCCTCTCGACTTGCCTGCTGTTTATTGTCATGTAGTTAGACTGGGAAAGAAGATTATCCTTTCATTTTGCATTTTTACAGCTCAGCGCAGTGGGACTATGCCCCGAGCCAGAGGCTGCAAAGCTGTGAAATAATCCAAGCCAGCAGCATGGATATGGCAGTATTTCACCCCAGTTTTCATGCAAATTGTGAAAGGTATTTAATGTCCATCACTCTCCAAGTTTGGGCAGCGTCATAAGATCTGAGACTTGTGGGTTTTCCTGCAAGATTAGAGGAATACGCCTCCCCTCTCCATCCCAGCAGGGAAAATGCCCACTCCTGTCCCTCATTGTGCACTGCCACTTGCCAGGCTGCTGTGTGTCCCCAAATTCACTCTTCTTTTCTCCCTGTGCAGAGAGAAGCCAGTTGTACAATAAGGTCCTCACTAAGTGTTGCTTCCCATGACTCCTGGATATTTAAAGGAGATGTGCACAGCTTTAAAGCTGCTTGTGGTACTGACTCCAGTTTTTCAGGCAAAAAATTGAAGGCAACAGAGGGGATGGTGGTTATGGCTCATTTCTACTTGGATAAACCCAGAAGAAGGCAAGTTCCTGCCTCTTAATCCATCAGCCAGACATAATTTGCCTCAGAAATATGAACAGTCTCACTAAAACATGATGGGGCTGAAACTGAACCAGGTCCAGTGAAAGGTGCCCCATGGCAGGGGTTGGAACAGGATGGTCTTTAAGGTCCCTTCCAACCCAAACCATTCCATGATTCTGTGAAAATAAAGGATGCTCCCTATCCCACCTGCCGTGCACATGCATGGAAACACATATTTCCTGTGTTGAATCTTGCACACTGCACAGCAATTAATATCAGAAGAGAGGTCAGTATTTCCATAGAGGCTGGTTGGCACTGTGGGAAAAGGATTGTGAGAGCAAGGAAGGGGTGAGATAAATGAAATAAATGAAATACACAAACTTGCTCTGGGTGGCAGACAGGTCAAGCAAGCAGCTCATTAACATCCCGAAGTGACCTTATCCCTGCCTGTCTTTCCCCTCCTCGGTGTTACTGAAAACACATTTCAGTGGCTTCATCCTGTGCTTTAACACTTGTTTGTGCAATGCAGGGAAAGAAAAGCAGTAGATTTTCGAGGGGCCTTAAGCTGTTTGCTTTTTCTTCCCTCAGCTACCAGTAACTGAAGCTGTTCTTGCAGGAAGTGGATTCAAATGTGGACATTTTAACAGTTAAGAACCCTCAGAGGAGTGAATAGTTGCTTAGTGAGCAGTTCACATCCATCTCTGAGTCCAGGGATTAAGAATGTGCATCTTTTATGGCCAGTGCTCATGAGATCCTGTCCTTCAGCTCATGCAGGAATGGACTGAGCTCAGTGATAATCCCAGCTAAAGCCTTTCAGTAAACACAAGTCAAGAGATTTTCCATATAATATTTGTAGAAAGTTGGGCTGCTATCTTCCCCCTGGTGCTCACAGCTGCAGCCTTGCCTTGGTTAACAGTGCCTCCCCCTTCCACCAGCACAGCTCACAGCTCTGTGGTGGGGAAAGCCAAGTCAGGATTCTTGAACGGGGCACACATTTCTGCAATTAATAAATCTTCAGTAAGAGATGTGATAAGCTCTCTGGATCCTTCTCTTTAGATGCCTCGAGGTCTGAGCTCAGCAGGGAAACTGGTGACTTCTGGCCTTTGGCCCTCCCAGGGTCACTGGGGACTGGAGTCAGCACCCCGGTACAAAAACAGAGAGTGAGAACTGGCAGTGCTTTCCTCATTTCCAAGAGCTTCAGAGCAGACCTCTGGGGGACAGGACAGTTAATCAGGTCCCAAATGTGTGTGGAGCCACCCTGCAGCACATGGTGAGCATCCAAAACTGGTGTGGAGAGAGCTGCAATGGTCCAGTCAGTGGGAACGATGGGCTGTGATACCTGCAGAGCTGCAGATCCCCAGCAGCAGCAGGAGGACGTGGAGCTGCTGGAGAGGGTCCAGAGGAGGCCATGGAGATGCTCTGAGGGCTGGAGCCCCTCTGCTCTGGAGCCAGGCTGGGAGAGCTGGGGCTGCTCACCTGGAGAAGGCTCCAGGGAGAGCTCAGAGCCCCTTGCAGGGCCTAAAGGGGCTCCAGGAGAGCTGGAGAGGGACTGGGGACAAGGGATGGAGGGACAGGACACAGGGAATGGCTTCCACTGCCAGAGGGCAGGGATGGATGGGATTCTGGGGAGAAATTGTTCCCCACGAGGATGGTGAGGCCCTGGCACAGGGTGCCCAGAGAAGCTGTGGCTGCCCCTGGATCCCTGGAAGTGTCCAAGGCCAGGTTGGATGGGGCTTGGAGCAACCTGGGATAGTGGAAGGTGTCCCTGCCCATGGCAAGGGGGGTAGAGGGGTGGGGCTGGATGATTTTTGAGTTCCCTTCCAACCCAAACCTTTCTGGGATTCCGTGATTTTGCCTGCCTGGTGTAAGACCATGGCACACCTGGAGTAGAGTTGCTCAGGTCCACAACTCCTCAGATTTCAATAAAAAGAGATGGCTAAAGGGAATGGAGATAAATCTCATCAAAACCCTCCATTTGGTTATGTTCAGATGTCTCCATGAAACATTTATCAGTGCTCAATCCTTCTATATTGAAAGAAAAAAAAAAATTCCAGAATAATCAAAATTCATATCACTGGGCTTGGATCCTCAACTACAAGCCTTCCACCCTATCATTTTGTTTGTTTTCAATGGTATGTTCAATTAAGCAGTGACTGTGTCTGTGATTAAAAATTATTTCTTATCTTCATGCCTCATTTTGTATTTCCTGTATAGACATCCCATTCTTGAAAAAAAACATAGATCACCCCCAAAATTTTCACCAACTTATTCTGGTGAGCAAGGATCATATGTATTTTATTATCCTTGTGTTGTCTTTCGAGCAGAAAAATATGAGTTACCATAAGGAAGACACAAGGGACTCCTGAAAAGAACAAAAGTTCTTCACTGGCTTGAGATATTTGTTGCACTTGAAGTAAAATTGTCAGAGATGCTTTCTAAGGGAAACTGATCTTTTTGTTCCTAAGGCGTCTTTAATCTATTTAATCTCCGTTTTGTGGGGATTTTTGGGGTTTTTTTTGGTTTGTTTGTTTTTGTTTGTTTTGTTTTTTTTTTTCCTTCCCCTTCCAAATGTAGAATCACAGAATGGTCTGGGTTGGAAGGCACCTCAAGGATCATCTTGTTCCAATCCCCTGCCATGGGCAGGGACAACTTCCACTCGACCAGGTTGCTCCAAGCTTTGTCCAACCTGGCCTTGAACCCTTCCAAGGATGAGGGAATATCCTACGAAAAGCTCTCAGGTTCCCAGGAAGTATGTCTGGATACCAGCAATAGGGGGAAAAGGCCTAGATCTATGTGGAATTAAAAAGATTTGAATTTATTTCTGTCAATCTGCTGAGATTAATTAAAAAAAAAAATACAAATTCAGCCTTTTTGTTTGCAAGTAAATTTAAAAAATAGCTGAGATTTTAATTTTTTCCCCTTTCTTTACCTGTCATCCCATCTCACTCAAAATAAAGGGTCAGACTTCACGCAAAGGTCTTTCTTAGTCTGAAACCCTTTACAGCAGCTTCAGAACAGAGTGAGAGAGATGTCAGGTATGGATCAGGACTGACCTTTTCATCAAGACCTCATTCTGTTTGTTGTTCCCAAAAGTCTCACAGCCAGTTGCATGCACTGCTTTTGTTTGCAAAGGCATCTAGAGGGTGATAATTGGAAAAGAGATTGACATGGGCAGAACAAATATGTGCAGCAGCTGAAACCAGCTCTTTGGGGTTTGTAAATGTGACCCTGAAAGGAGAATTACATTATATCAAAATTAATAAATTTTTTCTTGAAGCACGGGGAGAATCAAATGCTGGAAAGTGGCTAAATTATTTATTCTCAGTGTGACCAGGCTCTCTTTGGTTCATCTGCCTTTTCCTCATGTTGCCCTATAACCTTAGGTAGAGGAAGAAGATGTGCTTCTGGTTGGTCCTTAATCTCAGTGCATGCTTCTACAAACTTCAGGAATTAAATTTGCCATCAAGCTATGGAACATGCAAAGAGTTTCTTGTTTAATAGCCTAAATAAATCCTTTCACCCCAGAATGCTGGGCAGGAAAAGAAAGCAGCCTTGCAACATTCCTGGCAGACCTGTGGTTCTCAGCTCCCACCTCAGACCCTGTCAATACTGCATTTGAATTTATCCCTTCCTATTTTATGTACAGGAAATATTAAACTGGAGTTAAGAGGGCTGGAGGGGACCTTAGAAGGTCAATTTGTCCACCCTCCTGCTTCAGGACAAACAAAACTTTGTGTAAACCCATCCTGTCTCCTCTGAGAAACCTCTGAGGCTGAAAATGTTCCTGCTGTCCCAGCTAATCCGTTTCAGTCCTTCTTTCTTTCTGTGACCATCCCAAACTCCAGTTAAACTATTTCATTGTTCTGGATGATTAAATGCAAGAATTTAAACTGATAATCGGATTAGATTTGCCCATAAATTGAAGTATCCTGGGACTAAACATCATCCTCCTGAATAATGAATATCCTTGTCTCCTTTCTGAGAGAAAGCATTTGAGGGATGCTGGGGAGGGAGCTGGGGGTGTTCAGCCTGGAGAAAAGGAGACTCAGAGGTGCCCTCATCACTCTCTGCAGCTCCCTGAAAGGTGGCTGTGCTCAGGGGGGTTGGTCTCTGTCTCCAGGCAGCACTGACAGAACCAGAGGACACAGCCTTGAGCTGCACCAAGGGAAATCCAGGCTGGGTATTGGGAAAAAAGTTTTTTACAGAAAGGGTGATAAAGTCCTGGAAGGGTCTTCCTGGGGAGGTGGTGGAGTCACCATCCCTGGGTGTGTTTAACACAGACTGGATGTGGCACTCGGTGCCGTGGTTTGGTTGAGGTGTTAGGGCTGGGTTGGACTCAATGATCTTGGAGGTCTCTTCCAGCCCAGGGATTCTGGGATTCTGGGATTCTGTGATCTCTCCATCCTCCTGGATTCTTGGTGCTGCCCAGTGCAGGAGTTGGACTTGACTCTCCTTGTGAAACTCAGGATATTCCATGATTCTGTGTGAGGTGCCCTTCCATTGCCATTTCCATGTTGTCCTTCCCAGCTCATTTCCAGTCCAAGAGCCTTTGGAACAAGCCTGGCTCTGAAATCCCGTTTGTACCTGGAAGCCCAAAGCTGAGGTTTGCAGTAAAAGCCAACCATGGCCCAACTAATGTGTAATGTGAATAAAAATCTGCACCTGTGGGACACCTAGCTCCTTCAACAAATCTCCCCTAAATATCATTCTTATTAGGACAGGTAAGACCTAAGGTTGAGAATTTCTGAGTTCCCAGATAATGCTTTGACAACATGACTGCTTCTGACCAACAAAAGCATTGGTCTGACCGCATTAACCATCCAGTTTCCTGCAAGATACTGAGAAAAGATCCCTTGAACACAAAAAATACAAAATCCAGCTGGATTTTTGTATCTTTGCCCCACCAGGGATTTAAACCATTTGCAGAAGGACATTTTAATCTATTCAGGTTTTAAATTTACCTGTTTTAAATAACCGTGAAGTAGTATAAATTGGGATTTCTATTTTGGTTTAAATCCCCCTTATCTTTAGTTCCATGTCTTTCAATTGCTTTGATCGTTCTGTGATTCAAAAAAATAGAGTTATTTTTGATGGTGAAACCCAACAACGTGAAAAAAATTATGATGGATTTAACAGAAGAGTTCTGGGTAAACATTTTTTGGTTTGTTCATGTGGGTGAGCAACCCTGTAAGTTTCAATGACCAGTAAACCTCCAAAGGGCAATTTTTTCCCCCCAGATTTATATCAAAATTCTGCAAAATAACCATATTCCATTGTGTTTGCTCAAAAGGATTGTGAAATTGTGAGCTGAGCCTGGCATTTGGATGGGATGCAGCCTGTAACAAGATGCAGATACAGGGAATTCTTTTGGGCAGGGGCTCGATGCCAAAACCTCAATTTAGTCTAATACAGACACACGATCCAGTGTCATGTGCATGAATGGTTCAATGAAAGTAATTATTTGAGTCATGGGGCCTTTTGAAGGGCTTTAGGCTAAAAAGGGTGAGAAAACAAGAGGGTAAGTAAGTCTAGAGATGTGACCAAAGTAAATATGTAGAGCTCAGTATCTGAACTGCTTGCATTGAGCACATCAAGATCACACTGGAAAAAAACAGGTGCTGCAACTTCGGAGTACAACAGATTTAGGTGGTTAAATGGCGTTGGAGATCCTTGCCATAAAAACCTCTCAACAACAAAATCCAATCACAAATTCAAAAAGGAAAGCATGGTAGGTTTTTCTTCATTTTTAGTATGTAATAGGAGTGCTTTTATTAGGGAAAGTGATAAAATACTACTTGCAAACTGAAAGAGGGGAAATTTAGGTTACATATATGGAATAAATTCTTCCCTGTGAGGGAGGTGAGGCACTGGCACAGAGAAGCTGTGGCTGCCCTTGGATCCCTGGAAGTGTCCAAGGCCAGGTTGGACAGGTCACGGAGCAACCTTGGACAGTGGAAGCTGTCCCTGCCCGTGGCAGGGGTTGGAATGAGGTGATCTTTATGTCCCTTCCTACCCAAACCATTCTGTAACTCTGGGATTCTCTATAAATTGTCAGGAGGGTTTTGATGCAAGTAGCAAGATCTCCTCTCTGATTAATGTGTGTGTATCACAAATACACTCTTTATCATAATTTTTTAACAAATAAAATGTTTATCTCATATTTGGGAACTTCTTTAGTTCATTTTTTCCTCTCTACAGACAGTTACCAAACCTGTGGCTGTTGCTCTGTCTGATCTTTTCCTGACTGTCACCTTTTTGGCATCGACTCACAGTGCTTAAAAGAGAAGTGTCTTCAGAGAGAACACAATGGGATTTGATGAATCCCATGAGAAAATTGCAGAGGGGAAGGAACCCGATTCAGATTGCCTCATTTTCACAAAATGCAGACAGACAGAATGCATCTGTATAAAATACTACTCATAATTTTTAGCCA
The DNA here is from genome assembly GCA_013398275.1 of Promerops cafer. Taxonomy (NCBI): domain Eukaryota; kingdom Metazoa; phylum Chordata; class Aves; order Passeriformes; family Nectariniidae; genus Promerops; species Promerops cafer. Next base: position 125,976 of record VZSE01009788.1, read on the forward strand.
GATGATGACAAAGCAAAAGTGAGAACAGTGCGTTTCTTATGACAAGTGAGACAATTTCTGGGAGACAGAGCAGGCCAAGAAGGAGGCTCCGTGGGATATTGTCCTGATTTTGGCTGGGACAGAGATAATTTTCTTCCCAGTAGCTGGCAGAGTGTTGTGTTTTGGATTCAGTACAGGAATAAATGTTGATAACACGCTGATGTTTTATTTGGTACAAAGTCATGCTTAGTCTACATCAAGGACTTTTTGGTTTTCCATATTCTGAGAGGGAGCATGGCCAGGCCAGTTGGATGCATTGGCCAAGGGAATATTCCAGTCCATGGAACATCATTCCCAATATTTAACCTGGAGGACTTGACCAGGAGCAAACAATCACTGCTGGGGAAAGGGCTGGGCATCTGTTAGCAGGTGGTGAGCAATTGTGTTGGGCATCACTTGCTACTCTTGCGTTTTGTTCCTCCTCCTTCTCCTTCTCCTTCTCCTNNNCTCCTCCCTTTATTATTATTATTATTATTATTATTATTATTATTATTATTATTATTATTATTATTATTATTATTATTATTTCAGTTATTAAACTGTTCCTATCTCAGCCTATGGGGTTTTGTTCTTTTTTCTGATTCTCCTTCCCATCCCACCAGGGAGGCGAGCAGGGGTGGGGTGGCCAAGGGCCTGTGTGGTACTTGGTTGCTGGCCACAGTTCAACCGCGACAGACATCTGTGGCTGGGCTATCAATCACATTCACAGCCAGGGCGTATTTAAACTCTAGTGTGAATGTGCACGAAGGGTTTCATGGTTCAGGCCATCATCAGTGTGACAGACTCTTAGAGTGAGGACCGTGAGTGCAGGGTGAGGAGTGAGCTCGGAATCAGAAAGAACAGCAGCCTCCCCTCCTTGAGGAAGATGATGTGATCAGTAAATTCAGGTGGAACAGCCAGAGGGCTGAACCAGAACTGACTTCCTTCAGAAAAATTGCCTGGTGCAACATCACAGATGCAATGCAATGCATCCCATTACTTCTTTAAATTACCAGTTGAACTGAAATAATGTGGTAGTCTATTTATTTTATTAGGTTTTTGCACATCACAACCTTTGGCCGTATGAAATCAGAAAGTAAAGAAATAGTAAAATGTGCAATGTAACACTCATTACAGCACTGAGTATATGAAAAGTTCAGCGTTTTGTCTTGGAGGGACGAAGAAACCCTTCGAACAAGAAGCTGAAATTTGTCAACATCTACCTAATATATACATTTGGAGCATTTCTGGGCTGGTGTCCACATTATGCAAAATCTCCCAGGACAATCCTGGAGAAATAAAGAAATGAGCTGCAAAAAGTTTTTGGGGTCTGTGAGAAGTGCCATACACTGATAAACTCTTATCAAAAAGAAACATGAGGAAGAAAACTTGATTATCAGCATTACTTTGAACAATAATTATAATTATTATTAGATAATAATTACAACAATGTTACTTTTCCTGTGGGGAGATAACCACAAATGCGGAACAATTTTTAAGATGGGAAAGGAAAATATTAGTGAGAAACAACAGCTGGAAAATTAAACTAGGGGTATTCCAGTGGCTGGAAGGACAGAGATTTTTGAGAGCGGAACAAGGTCCCAAAGGAGTCAGCAGATTTTCCATCTTTGGCTCTCCACAGATGAAGACTGGATGTTTTTCTGGAAGCAGTGCAGGACAAGTGGGGGAGCTCTCATGAGCTTTGTTCTGCAAGATGTCACCGTGATTGATCTGCTGGTCCCTCCTGCCCATTAACTCGGTGTTTATTAATCACACAGAAGGGACTGAGTTCCCAGAGCCCCATCCCAGCCATGCACAGAGCTCAGCTAAAAACCTCTGCTGGGTCATTCTTGTCCCATGATTAGTCTGACTCTGTGGGCCAAAAGCAATATATTTTCACAGCTCACTCTTCTCCAAACACTGGAGCAGCATTTCAATGTGGAGTTTCATGTTGACCTTCATATTACCATTCTGGTTTTTATTTTTCAATTAATTTCTTGTCATTAAGGGTTATTAAAAGTTGTTTTCAATTGAGTTATGGATGAACTTTGTCTCCAAGAGTCAGATTGTCTTTTTTATTTCTATTTTGACAATTAGTGACTTTTAAAACAAGTGTCAGTACATTTGTAAACAGAAAAAAAGAGTTCATAAAATTATAGACTGGTTTGGTTTGGAAGGAACCTTAAAGATCATCGTGTTCCAACATGTTGAGCAGGAGCCCAAATAAAATCCTGTGTAGTGCTTTGTGCAGTGAAGTGTTTAATTGAAAATGAAAGACTATTTTTAGACCTTTCCTATTATAATCAGATATTTTTTAGCAGTGAGGAGCAGATGGATAAATCCTTTCTGGTTAAGCACATACCATTTTCTCCATCAGCAGCTACAATTTTCTGTCAGATGTCATCACACCGTGGAAAAGGTTTCCTGAGCAACTCTTTTTGGAAGGTGATGTTTGCTAAAGAAATGCAAAATGCCCACGTGAACAATTTTCTGTCAGCAGCTTCCCTCCTCTAGCAGGTCAAATCAACTCCCTCAGCAGCTGCAAGTCTATCCCAAGGCTCTGTGAATTGTCTCCTGATACCTGTGCCTGCTTTCCCCAAGCCAGCTTGGTTATCTTTTTTAAAAAATATGTTGGAAATGAATTCACTGACCCTTCGCTGAAAAACGGTTTCAGCTGCTGTGTAGGCAGAGCTGTAAAACAGAGGAGCTGCTGAGTAAAGCCACCCAAACCCCAGTCACTTCTCCTGCACAACTTTCCATCCTTTTTTTGCTGCCCATCACCCTCTTTCTACCCAAACCAGGCCACCACTGCTCTTCCAGCACAATGCTGACCACAGACACGTTCTTCAGGCCCAGAGTCTCCTTGGGACAGGACAAGAGGAAACTGCCTCAAGTTGCCTCAGGGGAGGTTTAGATTGATAGCAGAAAAAAATTTCTTCAAGGAAAGGGTTGCTAAGCACTGGAACAAGATTCCCAGGGCAGTGCTGGAGTCACCACCCTCGAAAGTGTTGGAAAAAAAAATCCCAAATACGAGAATATGGCACAGGAGGACATGATTTAGTGATGAGCATGGTGGTGGTGCTGGGTTGACAGTTGGACTCGATGACCTCAGAGGTCTTTCCCAACCTTAAGGATTCTGTGAGTCCTTGAGATGCCCATTTGGGTTGGCCCAGCACTGGAGGGTGAGCACAAGGTGCTGTTCCCTATCAACACCACAACCTCTTATGGTTGGCAGGGCTCTGCTGCAGCCAAAGTTCCTAAAAGTGCCACAGAGAAGGTGCTTGGTCTGTGGTGTGCAGCAGCTGGGTCACAGAGACATGAAAATTAAAACAGGTCAGCCAACTGGAATCTTCCTTTCCTTAGGACACCTTTCTTTACATTGAATGTGTTCTGCATGTATTTTATTTTCCTTTATAAGGTGTTTGTGACTGAAAGAAGGGCTTTCAGTCACAAAATTCAGTGGGTGCAGCAGAGAACCTCGAAAGATATTTTGCTTTCTATGTCCTTTTTTACTAATTTCAGAAGGTCTTGCCAAGCAGCTGTCTTTAAAGATTTTATTTTTTTTTTAGCATAAATGTGGTTATGCAGAAAACCAGGGGATGTTATTTCTTAACAAGATTTTCTTCTAGTCCCCTCCTGATAATGACTCTGAGAATGAAAGTAATTCAGACTGCCAGGTCCTCACTGCCTGTAGTTCAGCATGCAGAGAAATAGCATAAGGCTCCTTAAAAGCAAAGTGATGAAAGCCACGACTGCTTCAGAAACACACAGAGCAGAGGAACATGATGGTGCTTTGAGCAGAACCTATTTTTTGAAATTATCTGACTCCAACAAGTGGATAAAAGTTTGTGTCATTTCTGTTGTAGAATTCCATCATATCATGTATAAGTCTCTTGGAAGTTTTATTCCTGGAAAGTCCAGTTGTGACTGAAAGACTTGAGAGAGAGGGATTAAAAAAAAATCCCCCAAAACCTCTGAGCCAAAGATGTGGTATAGAATTTAAACTCATTTTCAGAGAGGATCACATTTAGATGCATTGCACAGAGAGGTATTTATTTTTTGAATAACCACATTACTCAAAGCAGTTTAGCAACAGGCAGGAGAGAACTGCCTCAAGACATTGAAAATGCTTGTTATAACCCTGCAATGCATTTGGGAGGCTGTAAAAATAATAATAAAGCTTTCTGATAGCTGGCAGAGCTAAGAGAAATGGAAAAGCTAAAACAAATGAAATATAAAGCAGAACAGTTATGAAATAAAATCTGGACATCTCAGGCTACACCCTGCAGTGTCTACTTTCAGAAAAAAAAGGCAGTGTGTGGCTGATTGAAATAATGCTTTCACTGGAGTGAAAGCTGCCAGGTTGATTGCCAAATTCACCTCCTGTGAAGTTTTCTGTGCTAAAAGTGTCTCTAAGGTGCTCCTCGCCGTGGCAGGGAGAGTGGCACATCCTCCCACGTTGGTAACACTCTCCTCTGCCTCTGGTGAGAAATTCCAATGGCACCGAGGTCAGCTCCCAGCCAGGGCAGCCTTCTCCCCTCTCAGCCTGGGCAGAGCCTTCAGACAGCACACAGAGATTGTGTGGGATGGTCACAAAAAGAAACCCAGCCACAAAGTGTGCCTCCACAAAGCTCATCAGCTCTGCTTCTGTTCCAGTGGAGACAGAAAAAGGTAATTATCAGAAGATAAGGCCCTTGGCAACCATCTATCCAACAGGTGATTTTTTGTTCTTAAAGCATTATTTCTCTGTTGTTTCTTTCCAGTCCCAAGAAGCTGGTTCCTGAGAAAAGAGTGATTTAAGAGACTGTTCTGTCATCTTATGTAGATGGCTGTCAACCCTCAGTACTTATAAATATGGAATAAAATTTCACATATAAGTTAGCACATACAGATTATAGTTGAGTTTATGTAGACAGAAGTACTTTCAACCACAGAAGATTTTTCCTTTGATCTATTTTACCATTTCCCACCATTACCAGAGATTTTATTACACCTCTCAGTCAGAAGCTGGGATTGTGGAGATGATTGACACACGGAAAGATCTTCCACAAGGCTCTGCAAGGCCTTGGAAAAGAATAAAGTGTCTGAAACTGCTCCCATATGTGACTCTTTTTCTCCTGGTATGCTTCTTGACCTGAGTAATGTCTTATCCCTGAGGTGATAGACATTCATGTGAGAAAAGCTACATCTCCCCAGAAGAAAGTGTATTAGCACTGTATCCATGAAGAGTGTTGAAGCAAAAGATGTTTTACAGAACAGCTGAACACAGACAGCAATTAGTTTCCTTCCCTTCTTCAGGGGCTTTTAATATAAATCCCATGAGTTTTCTGCATTTACCTATTTTGTTACAGACCATTTTGTCACATTTAAAATGTCCTTCGAGGCATTTTTAGAAAGCTATTACTCAATGCCAGGCTGGCAGGGATATCACAGACACTGAGCACTGAGCACCCACAATGAAGATTGCAGCAAATAGGGCTGAACTCTTAGGAGACACAAAGAGGAAGCATCAGCAAGAGGAAAGCTGCCAGGCTTCTCAGAGGAGCAGAAGTAATTCCTTCATCACTGCTCTTGCTGATTCCCAGTCTGGGCTCTGTTCATAATAAACAGGGGAGTTGATTTATAAGAAATCCAAAGGGGTTTTTGCTGTGCAGTCTCTGAGTTTGAGCATGTAAAATATAACTATAACCACCAGGACAGTGGCAATAATCACGTTGGGGTTATTACACCTTCATTTCTTGCAAAGCATCTCCCTTTTAGTACCTCTTTTCCCTCTTTAGTGCTCACCCTTCTCTTTGAATCTAGTAGATGCCACGAAAAGATTGTTTTTTCACCTTAAAAGTTAATTTTTTCTCAAGCTTCTTCATCATCTTGGTGTGCTCATAACTTCTGCACATCCCATGGATGTGTTCAAATTGGCTCCTCAGAGAGCTCCTGAGGTTCATTTCCCACTAAGAGGGACCCGTTCAGTCTTTCTCTCCATGAAAAGCTGAAATGAGTAGAGGCTGCTCTCCTCTGGAGGCTTCTTTCCTGCCAGGATGTAAAGAAAATTGTGAAATAACAGCAGTGTGTTGTAGCACTGAGTTAGGAACCAAGAGAGAGAGTTTGAGTCAGAGTGTTCGAAGGAAAAATGTGCAAACCTTGTGCCTGGGACTCCTGGTTCTTCCTCATTCCTGGCCTCCATCAGTAATAAAAATACAAATAATCAAAAATATTTTGGATTAGACAGTTTTACGACAAACCTCAGTGAAGAACATCAACATACAAAAAAAGCCAGGTTTGGCTCTTGGTAGCTAAGTAAGTGTTTGGGGGGAGACAGTGAAGATGCCATTATCATCTACGAGGGCCAAATCTGAAGTGATCTGGGCTCAGTGCCAGGAATTTTAGCAGTATTTCAATGCTTTCCAGGCTCTACTTTTTAATACATCTGTGCTCTTGTTTCCATTTCTCTCAAAAAGGAGAGAACAAACCATTCTTAGCACTTGGAGATTCTGTTTAGAGTTTGAAAAATTGATGTTTTCAAACTCTCCATGGAAGAAAGAAATAAAACAGACAAGGTTGTTTAAAAAAAACAAATGAGGGCTTGGAATCAGTGTAGTTTACAGGGCTGTTGGTTCCAGCTCTTGCCAAATCATTTTCATTCAGATTTCTTGTATCGAAGAATTTCTGACCACAAATATTTGTGGCATTTTTTATCAGATAAATATTATATATATCATATATCATGTATCATATAAAGGGTTGTGATTGTTAGGTAAATTTGCCAGGGAACAGTCAAATAACTCAGTACTTTTCATGGGTTTTCCTTTCCAATCACGTCACATTGAAAAGCTTGAAAAAAACTAAGAGATGGAATAAACTTTTTTTTTTTTTCTAGGATGGCCACTGTCACTTTTCTTTTCAGAAAATTTTGAATCCATCCTCCAAGTAAAGCTTCTGAGAATACAGGCTTTAGACTATGAATAAAAATATGAATAACTGCAGAACTGGCCCATTGGAAGAAGAGAGTGCACACTAGAACTGGGTGAATTCAGCTAAGTGATGAATTTTATTTTTGTTTTCTTGCAATTTAGGAGTAAGAACTTCCATTAAGTCCAAATATTGCACTGAGAACCAAAGGGCAGCTAATGGGGCTTCTCAGGCCTCAAAGCCAGCCAAAGCCATATCAGGAGGAAGGAGCTCCTAACCCCTTCCTTATCCCCTCCCTGAGTCAACTCACAGTGTTTTTAATGTGCCACATTTCAATAACCAGGCTCCTGCCTGTCCCACATCCACCTCATTCCTGTAGCCACCCCAAACCCTCTGCTGCTTATTGCAAAATAATAGTTCTCCATTTCTGCTAGAGCATTTGGAGTGAGGTGTGCAACCCTTTCCAAGTGACTGCAGGACGTTTATTTGCATGGCAAAGGGATTTATTTGGCTGCACTGGGATTTTGGCCTTGCTGGCTGCTCCCCCTGTTCCTCTGCAGCACAGCTGCCACCACGCCGAGCCCGGGGAAGATGGGATCCAATTCCATTTGTGATTCTGGGTGCAAACTCCCAAACGAGCTCTAATGCAATCCAATTAGGTGAGGCGGGAAAGCAGGGCAGGAATCTTGATTACCATCCACACGCATTAGCATTTGCAGCAGACCAGACGAAGTAATAAGCTGTTCCCGAAATAAGAGAGTGGCGTGCGTGGCACACGTGAAGCAGTGATTAAAATCTTGTCCCTGTCAGTGTCTACATGTTCAGAGTCTGCTGCCAAGGTCCCCCCCTCCATCCCTGGCCGCTCTGTGGTGAGGTCTGTGTTCCCTCCCTGCTGCAAGGACAGCTGTGACAATGCTTTGCCCACATCCTCGCAGACTTCAGTGGAGCTGGATCATTGTTCAAAAAGCTGGAATATGCTTCCAAGTGGTTTCTGTTATTATTCGTAGAATCATGGAATGGTTTGGGTTGGAAGGGGCTTTGAAGACCATCCAGTTTTGACCCCCCCCTTTTCATGGGCAGGGACACCTTCCACTAGCCCAGGTTGCTCCAAGCCTCATCCAACCTGGCCTTGGACACTTCCAGGGATCCAGGGGCAGCCTCAGCTGCTCTGGGCACCCTGTGCCAGGGCCTCCCCACACTCACAGGGAATAATTTTTTATAATATCTAAACTAAATCTATTCTCTTCCAGTTTGAAGCCATTTCTCTTTGTCCTGTCACAACAGTTCCTGAGGTAGTGTCCTTCTCCAAAGACTGAAAGGCTGCTATGAGGTGTCCATGCAACCTCCACAACAGGAAAGGCATTTTTTGTATTTGTATGGAATTTATTGTATTTCAATTTCTGCCCATTGCTTCTTGTCCATTCAATGGGCACCACGAGAAAAATCTGGGTCCCCACATCAGGTACCAACTCACATTGGTAAGATCTTCTCTCCTGGAGGATAAACAGCCCTGGGTGACTCAGCATCTCCTCATGACAGATGCTCCAAGCCTTTAGTCACCTTCAGGGGCCTTCACAGGATCCTCTCTCATGTGTTCTTGTTTCTCTTGTGCTTGGGATCCCAAACTGACCTAGCAGGGAGGTCTCACCAGCGCTGAGTAGTGAGGAACCTCCCTGTGGTACCCTGAACTGGAGCATTTTAAGCGTGGGGTGAAGCCACCACACCTTCACATATCCCTAAAACTGCCCCACAGCCAGGCCATCAGCTCACAGAAAGGAAAATCCTTACTCTGCACTGGGCCTTGCACGGGTCCTTAGATCTGCCAAGTTGTGCTAGTCTGGGCTTGTTTTTATTCTCCATCCAGCTGGTTTTCACAAAGAAATTTTCGTCCAACATATTGATTTCTACAAAACATGGGTCAAGAATTCTGCAGCTGTCCCCTGTGCTTGGAACATGTTAAGCATTGTCCTCTATGTTCAGTCTAAATGGGACGAGATTTCTTAGATATCAGCTGAGGCAAAAGCCCTCCAAGGAGATTTACTTGCCCACCTTTGATGCATCATTGCCATTCCCAGAGTAAGATTCCCTGGAAAGAAATTGAAACTTCTAGCCTGAGGCAAATCTTTCAGCTCAGAGCGCTGCCAACCTAAAATATTTTCTTGCAGCTTGGTCACAGAAGAAACTCAACCCAGCCCAAATTCATGCAGGCTCAGGCTGTTCTACTTGTGAAACTCTAATATCTCTAGCACAAGGCTTTCCCCCACAGTCATTTCAAGGCTTTTAATTTTGCCAAAATAGCACAGAATCTGCTCATATTTCCCCTTCTGGCTCAAATATAGCACCGGTTGTGTCCATGAGTAGGGGGAGGACAGACTGTCAACACTGCATTGCTCCTGCTGGGGAGGAGCCAAACAACTAAAACAAATCAGTTTCCAGAATATTTGTTCATTCCTATGACTGAAAATTTAATATTTCTGGGGATATTCTGATGTGTCTACATGAAGAAATTGCTGTTTGGTAATGCTGGCCAGGAACTGGATTCCAGCACAATCACTTTCAGTCTTGTATGTTTATTTTTAAAAGTCCAAACCTGGATATCTCTCAGGGAATCTCAGAGGAACCCAATCAAAACCAGATCCCTGACAAATGCTTGAGTAGACAAAATGTAGAAATATATTTTGCAAGTTCAATCATTCCCTTCCTTCCATCTTTATTTTCCCCTCTCTCCAGTGAGAATAAACCCATGAAATCAAAATTAGGGGTGAATCGCCATCTTTGCAAACTCTTTGGAAATCTCTAAAAAAATTAAATGTCTCAGAAAATCTTTTCTCATTGGTTTAGCTCACAGTTGTGGCTTTTGGGAGACCAGGATTCAAATATGATCCAGATAATAAAAATTGTTTTTCTTAACCTAAAGGACTTAAAGGTGAGAAATATCAAAAATCTTCTATTGAGGTACTAAGATTCAAGTGCGACTCCTGTTTCTTTTTTAAACAAGTGGCTTTGGAAAGTGATTCTTTCTCTGTGTGGGGTTTTTGGGTTTACAGAAAGGTTCTAATATATTCACACACTTCAGGCTACCATCAGTGTTTCATTAAAGACTTTCAAGTGCCTTTTATATGGTGTGAACACGGTTTCAATGACAAAGCCAAACAGTAGGATCAGGAAAGAATCCTAAAACCACAAAATACTTTCCAAGAGGCAAGCAGTCATTTCTAAAGAACTTGGATGTAGTCAAGCAAGGATGGTCAGCAAATGGACTTCAGCAAAGAGTGGTGAGGGAAAGCAGCTCATCAGGCTGAAGGAGGGCAGGGTTGGATGGGATATTGGGAAGGAATTCCTGGCTGTGAGGTGGGGAGGCCCTGGCACAGGGTGCCCAGAGCAGCTGAGGCTGCCCCTGGATCCCTGGAAGTGTCCAAGGCCAGACTGGACAGGGCTTGGAGCAACCTGGGCTGGTGGGAGGTGTCCCTGCCCATGGCAGGAGAGAGGAACTGGATGAGCTTTGATGTGTCTTCTAACCCAAACCATTCCATGATTCTATGATTAATTTTTTCTTGGGAGCCATTTGAAATGCTGACTTTCCCATCAATGTTATCCCAAAATTTTACTCCTAACCAACCAAAGAACTCTTCCTAAATCCCCAGAACCTTCTGCCCCAAAATGCACTTTGCAGCTCAGAAAATGTGTTTGCACCATGTTTCTTCTCCTGGAAACACTGGAAAAATCCACAATATTTCATCTCTGATGATATTTTTTGACTCAAAGTCATGTCTGCTAGGAAGGGTAGGGGGGCCTTGGCCACTGTGGGGCACCTTGGTTCACTTGGATTCTGGAAAAGACATTTGATTTGCGAGTGGGAGTGAAACCAGCCTTGATATTCCCAAGTGGATGAATCATACACAGGTTCTGAGCATCTGCAATTTCCACATTGCTATCATTATTAGAAGCCTATTTATATTTAACAAAATAGAATGTTAGAATTCCAGTGAAATGAGCTCAGAAAAGCACTATAAAGGAGTCTGGGACACTCAGGTTGAAATGGCTGGGGCACCATTTTCTATTCAGTTCTATCTTCCTCTTTCTTTTATTTCTGGGAAAGAGCCTTGTAAACTGGTTTATATTTACTCTGGAAGGTAATTGAATATGCTGGTCATACAGCTTGACAAGGACTCTTTCGTGGAAAAAGAATTTATTTACTGATAAATTGACCAGCTAATCTGTTTTTTATTATAGAGTTTCTTCACAAGTACTGCTGGGCAGGTTGCAATCTCTCTTCTAAAAACTGTGCTTTTCCTGTGCTCGTGAGTCATTTTTAATAGCTATAAAGTCACCACTTGCAGCTACCAGCTGTGAAATTGTTATGAACAACTTAAAAAAAAATATAAAAATCCAGCTGCTTCTTTGTAATTTTTTTTTTTTTTGGTATCCTTACCCTCCCAAACTGAATAAATCAACAAAAGTTCAGTCTGTGTACTCCAGAGGACATGCATATTTCCAAGTTGCAGCAAGGGATATTTAGATTGGATGTTGGGAAAAATTTCTTAATGGAAAAGGTTGTCCAGGCCTGGCACAGCTGCCCAGGGCAGTGCTGGAGTCCCCATCCCTGGAGGGATTTAAAGCCATGTGGATGTGGCACTTGGGGACAGGGGTTAGGGTGGCCTTGGCAGTGCTGGGTTAAGGGTTGGACTGGATGAAAACTTAGAAAGTTTTTCCAACTTTAACGATTCTGTGATTCTATGAATATTGAGTTCTACCATGGTGTTTGAGCAGGAAGAGAACTTAAGCATCAATCTTACTAATTTGCCTTTTTGCCTGTGCAGTTGGGACCATTCACCAGATTCTGGCCGTTGCCTCTTTCAGCAAATTTGTACTTCCCACCTTCCACCCCTCTCGTCTCCCACTCTGCCCTTTTCTAATAGCAGGTTGTCACTTCTCTGTGCCACATCCTGCCCTGCAGTGGAAGAAGGAAGGGATTCATCCAGGTTGCTGGACATCCAGGATCTTGGAAAAGTGACTGTTCTCTATTATATTTCAATAAAACTACAGAATCATAGAGTCACAGAATGGATTGGGTTGGAAGGGAACTGAAAACCCATCCAATCCACATCCCAGCCATGGGCAGGGACACCTTCCACTGTCCCAGGCTGCTCCAAGCCTCATCCAGCCTGGCCTTGGACACTTCCAGGGATCCAGGGGCAGCCACAGCTTCTCTGGGCAGCCTGTGCCAGGGCCTCCCCACCCTCATGGGGAACAATTCCTTCCCAATATCCCATCTAATCCTGCCCCCTGGCAGTGTGAATGCACTCCCCCTTTTCCTGTCACTATGTGCTTTTGTAAATAATCTTTCTCCATCTTTCTCCTTGTTCTGGCACTTCCATCCCACGTTCTGCATATTCGTATCAATATTCTGGTCACACACATATTTTTGAGGGGGAAAAAAATCTGTAGAAAGCAGTGAGTATCACTCCTGCTTTTTCTAGTGGTGCTGTGTATGGCTTCTGTGGGCACTGTTATATGTCACAGCAAAACCATCTTTGTCTCTTTCCTTCTGGGAATATAAATTCTTGGAAGCAGAATGCTTATTCCATGTCTCTGTGCAGGGGGACTGGGAGCCCAGGAAGGGTTGTAAGGCTGATGTATTCAGCACAATGCCCAGGTTAGTGTGTCTCAGGAAAAAAAGTGGGAGAAATGAAGCTTTTTGCCATTATTTCTTTGTTTAAGGAAACTTGCAGACTTCTCTTTGCTGCCACGCGCTGGTAACGAGAACTGCTGAGCTCTCCCAAGGGAAACGTGTCTGAGGACGAGTGTTTTCTGTGAGATTGACAAAGCAGAGTTAAACTCAGCACTGCCCATTAGGCCTCCAGTGGCCTGATAGGTTCCACAAACCAGAGTTAAGTGCCTGAGCTGCTGCTGCTGGCACTGCTGGGGGAGAAGGTGGCAAGTGTCAAACTGCTACAAAGGGCTCGTACTAAAAAGTCTGTAAAATCTCCTGCACTGTCATCTTTAAAGATTTTGTTGCAGAGGCAGCACTTCATATCCCGGAGCTGGTGCAAAGTTTGGTTTGTTTTTAGCTCCTGTAGCTGAGAAAAAGGGTGAAAACTTGTGCTAATATCTCCTACCTGTGGGGTCTGCACCTTAGCCCATTGCTGTGAAATGGGGATCTCTTGGTCTTTCCCCTTCCAGCTAGAATTAATTAAATATTAGTTGGCAAAGGGACTTGCATTGGAGTCTCCTGCTGCCTGGGAGAAACATCTGAAGCTGAGTTGCAGAGAAAATCTAGGCCTTGATTTAGCTTAGTAAATACTTAATGTTATGAGGAAGGTATCAGAAGCATGGAAGCATGTTCCCGCGTGAAGCCAAACTAAGGTCCCTGGGTTGAAGATAAATTTGTTGCTTAACTCAGTTGAAGGGGAAAATGCAGAGCTCCCTCTGACTGCTGAGCTGTGGGGCTGGACAGGACCCTGCAGGGGATGGAGGCTGGAGGCACCTCAGAGCTTTATGTGATGCAGTCCCAGATCCATGCAAGGTTAACTGGATGGGACATGTGGCACTCTGGGACCAAAATAAATTCCTCTGCAAATCCCTGAACGATGCCATGTGGAATCATGAGTGTCCTAGGTTGCAAAGGCAGGATGTGGCTGGGGCTGTGTGTTCTGTTCCCACCTGTCAGACCTGGGGCAGTTCTCTCCTGTTCATTGGCCACCTGATCAAACCAGCTGGGGCACTTTTCTTTATCTCTCCCACAGCCAACCCTCCCTCAGGGAAATCTCTTCTGTCCATGGCCATGGAGCCTCCCTGCATGGCTGATCCAATTCCACCATCCCATGGGAGATGCTCCCCAGGGGAGGAGCCAGGAATTCCTGCCTGGATAGAATCTGACCCCTGGCACACCCCAGCAGCCTTTTCCCCCTGCATTCCCAGAGGAGCAGCTTTCTCCTCCCCTGCATTCCCAGAGGGAGCCCAGGCCCAGCCACAGCACCCCTGGAGCTGCAGAGGAAAACTCCACCCTTGGCCAGGACCCTGCTCCAGCAGAGCCACATCTGCCCCTGCAGGAGGATTGCAGCCCCCATGGGATGGGGCTGTGCCAGCCCCCTGCCCAGCAGGGTGTCAGGGGGATTCTGACTCTGCCAGGGTTTCTTTTTGTACCATTGCATTTGTATTTTTAATTTCCTAGTAAAGAACTGTTATTCCTATTCCCATATCTCTGCCCGAGAGCCTCTTAATTTCAAAATTAGAATAATTTGGAGGGAGGGGAGTTTACATTTTCCATTTCAAGAGAGGCTCCTGCCTTCCTTAGCAGACACCAGCCTTTTCAAACCAAGACAATGAGCCTGAAGCTCTCCATCACAGCTCCCATTGCTTGGGAATGCCTGGAGAGACCAGATGGCCCCTGTGACACAGCCCTTTCTCATCTTAAAATACACCCAGGACTTGCCCACCCTCCTACAAGTATCTGAGCAAAAAGGTGTTTAGTGGCACCATAGCTCACATCTCCCCCTGGTAAATTGGGAGCTTCATATCCCTGCAAGCCTCTCCATGGAGAAAATGCACGACTACAAAACAGGGAAGCAGAGCTTCCAGTAATTATCCCTCAAAACCTCACAGGTTTCAAACGGGCTGCTAGAACTCCTTCATCAGCAAAAGTCAGGACAAGTAAGAAATTAGATAATAATGAATTGTGTGCTCAGTTCTCCTAGTGTGTTTTGCAAGCCCAAGGTTCTTATTGACATGGGGTCAACAGACGTAGTTTTGTCACCTTTTTTTGGTCACAAAATATTGCTTTTTTGCATTTGCTTTCTCGTTTCATGTCTAGTGATAAAGTGTGGAGAATTCTGAAAAAGATCCCCTTGCTGTGGGTAAAATAAAAAGTAGCAGAACAATTCCAAATACGCAAATCAGGTGAAGGTTTCTTTGGTTTCAGCTAAACAAAGTATTCCCCTTGACTCACAGTAATCTTTTAAGATATAATTTTTTTAATCTACATTTCTCTCAAAATTTCAGTCACTTATTTGCCTTCGAATGATGAAAATTTTTTTGTTTTGCAGGTTGGTTTTTTTTTTTAGTTGAAGTGGGTGTATCTTCATTTCTCTCCATTATTTTCATGGTGATGATATAAGGCAATATTTGCCACATAATTAAGATTTTATACATTTATAATAATTTTTTTTTTTTTTTGGTAATTGGAACTCTTCTGAAGTCAGACATTTCTCTTTTTCTTTATTCACTGCATAAATGGCTATTCAAACCCATATACATTCTGGAATTTATTCTGATCTTTAGTTTTAAAAAGCAGCAGTCATGAATTCTTTGATGTTTATCCAATTCCTTGCCTAATTGCAAACCTCATTTCTGAGTTTCTTCTCTAATTTGAGCATTAGAAATGAACGTCAGCAGCTTTTCACAGGAGAAATACAAAGAACAAATCACATTTTAGCAGCAGGGTATAGCAGCAGCTTGTGATATTAATTTGTATTGTGTACAACAGGCAGGGAACATTTGGGTGAGCAATTGAAAAGAAAATGCTATCTGCAAGATATGTCACAAAACATGATGTCAGATTTCCTGAGGAGCCTGGGAGAAATATCACACCAACATGAAAGCACCAGATTTCTAAATGCCTTGGCCCATGGGAACAAACGTTCAAAACTGCAAGTAAAGCATCTGCAATCTGGTTTCTACAAGGCTGAGGATAAAATAGCCATTATTTGTGCCCCTCGATGCCTGTGGGATGAAGTGTGCTGGCTGTGTAACTGCCCTGCCTTTCCTGCTGCTCTAACAATGCATCCCCGTGTCAAATTGCTGGCATTTATGGATTTACTGCAAGGCCTGGGGAAATACACCTCAACTTAACAAGTAGGAAAGTGAAAGAATGTCCAAAGTAATGGGCTAATGATTAGCTCCAAAGGAGTTACAACAATAATTTCCCTCATAATTGGAAGAAGCAATGTGGGCTCGTAAAAGAGCAGCAGAGTGGTGCAGTGTTCATTTTATTTTATA
>VZSE01009788.1:142142-153377 GCA_013398275.1 Promerops cafer
TATATATATATATATATATATATATTAGCATTTTGCAGCCCAGGATAAGGTTTGTCCTTCTCCAGAAATGTGATTTTTTTTTTTGTTTTACTTTGAGTCTTCTTTAATAGTTTTCACTTTGAAGTTCAGTAAACCTTTTTTCAGTGGATTTGCTGTTGAACCAGTTTTCCTTATTCTGCATTTATAAGGCAGATTACCACTGTCTAAATATAAAAAGCTGCACTTAATAAATAGCAGCATGGTTCCCATCTTCATTAATAATACTCAGAATTCTACTTATCCTCTCCTGTACTAGAAAATTTTAGTTTGTCTGTAACCCTAAAATCACAATATTTTATTAATCAGGGTTAGAGTACACGCAATAGCACCAAACTCCAGAACATTTAACAACCTGAGGACAGTTTTTTAGCTCTTCCTGAACTCTCTATAGAGCATTTACACCCTCTGGACACTCTGCTAATGCTTTCACATCTTACCACAAAGAAGCTCTATGCGATAACACAAAAAGTGTTAGCATGAAAGTAAAAATAAAGTGTTCATAAAAGTAAAGGTTTGACATCAACAGCTTTTCCCCTGAAAATTATTAGTGTATCTTGAAAGGAAAACAGACTGGCCTGAAATATTTCTTGTTACTGTTAGCTCCTGAACTCCTGATTTCCTCAGTGTCTGTGTTTATTCTGGGGATGATGATTCCTTAGTGCTGGACTCCGAGGGTTTTAAGAAGATAGTCAATATGTTTTGGGGTTTGCTTTGGGTTTTTTTTTGTTTGTGTGGAGTTTCGTTTGTTTCTGGGGTTTTTGAGGTTTAGTTGGGTTTTTTTTTGTTTGGTAGCTTTATTCATTCAGATTTCCATTTTATAGAAGAATCACAACCTGTTTGGGAGTTACTAAAACCAGTTGTCTCCATAAAGGTAATTAAACAGGATAAAGTTATATGGGGGCTTTTAATACCTCCCACCACACCTACCTGTGGTTTATACCTGGTTTTGTCACCTCTTGCCTTTCCAGCCTGGCCTTTTTGCTCTGTGCAAGTTTTATCAGTGTATTTGACCAAGGCAAATTATTTTAGTGAAGGCTGAAGCAACAAAGACATTAAACATCGTGACCTCTTGGAATTAACTGTTGACAACTCCCACTTTATGTTGAAGCATGATGGAAGCTTTCCTTGTTTTCCACTTGCTACTAATGAATGTTAGAGCTGCCAAGAACACATTTTTGTGGCTCTGGTTGGTTTTCCCTTACATTTTGTATCAGCTTTTCTGATTTTCCTGTTCTGATTCAGCAATTCGAGAAACCAAACACTTTGTTCTAGCAGCATATATTAATTAATTTTTAGCTTCAATACATTCAGCTAAGGGTATATGTTAAAGCCATTTTGGAAAAGGAACATTTAATAGAATTGTAAAGTATCCCAAGGTGGAAGGGACCCACAAAGATCGTGGAGTCCTGGCCCTGCACAGACACCCCAACAATCCCTCCCTGTCCCTGGGAGTGTCCAAACCCTCCTGGAGCTCTGGCAGCCTCGGGGCTGTGCCCATTCCCTGGGGAGCCTGGGCAGTGCCAGCACCCTCTGGATGAGGAACCTTCCCCTGATATCCAACATAAACCTCCCCTGACCCAGCTCCAGCCATTCCCTGGGTCCTGGCACCATCACAGGAGAAGGATTACAAAAGAGATTTTGCTGCTTTTTGGACCAATGCTCTAGCATTTGACCTGGGGGCCTCTGCCTTCTGAGCTTCCTCCATTTAAGGAGAGAGCATGTTTTTGTTGGTTGCTTTGAGTGGCTGAAATTCTGATCATGTTTGTAACGTTCTGTGCCCAAAGCATTCCATAAACAGTTTTCTAACTGAATAAATATGAAAGGCATCAACATGCAAATTCATCTTTCCCTCTTCTAATCCCAAATTGCAATATGGTGCTTTCAAGTTCTGCATTGAGATTTCTTTCCCTCCTGCCCTTCTCCTTCACAATCTTTTCTTTAATTAGACTATTTTTTTAAAAAGCAGAAAAGAAATTAAAAATAAATGACGTGTGAAAATGTTGTTTTGTCACATTAATTTCGCAGATGGTGGAGGCTCCTTCAACGAATGTGAGTATCAACATTAATCCTATTCTCTTCCTTCTGCTAAATAAGACCTATCCTGGTGGAAAGCCAGCCCTATTGGGATAAATATTTACAGTGCACCTACAGACAGGCTTGTACATTGGGGTAAAGTGGTTATTTTTTCCTCCTTCATCATCTTAGATATTAATTATTGGTTATTGCATGGGTCATGGCATTCATTGGGTTTTATTCCTAACTGCATGGTTTTCTACCCAACTCATAAAATCATAGAATGACAGAAAGTTTGGGCTGAAAGGAGCCTTAAGGATCATCTTGTTCCAACCCTTAAGTCATCCAGCATCATTAGGCTCCAGTATATTCCTCAGGGAAACAGGGGTGAAACAACTCTTGGGGAAATGTTGCACAGGTTTGGTAATTCTAACAGACATGGTGCTGTAAGTTTTTGTAATTAAGAGCAGTTTTTCAAAGAAACTCTAGGAGAATTTATTAAGCATCAGTTAGAGCCTAGGGTAAGTTTCCAGTCTCATCCACAGTCCCAACAAAGAAAACTTCCTTCATTTTCTTCCTGAAATTTTTGCACTCAGAAGAGCAGATAATTCCTTTATGCTGTTTTTTTTTTCTTTATGCAAGTCAGATGTCTGGCTCCTGCTTGCACTGTCTGCAATGCAAAACTCTCCCTTCCCTTTTCCACACACACACAGAGGCACCCACAAATCTGCTCACCAGAAATCCTTGGCAAACTCCACCAGCCATATAGAACAAGTCATCTGAAATAAATTTCTACAGTGACGTAAATAAAGGTTGCTTAAATTGTGAAGGTCCTGAAACAGAAGAAAAAGAAATGAAGGCGGGAAGAAAACACAAAATAAGGAAAGAGGGAAAAGGAAACAAACCTGTGTTGTTTAAAGGGTTTTATTCTCTCAGTGAACTTCTACTTGTTTCCAAGCACCCCAAAATTAGGCATTTCTTTACAAAATTCTGTTTACTTTAAATATTTTTATATCATTCAAAAATGAGAGGCATTTGATTTTCAGAATGAAGGCTCTAATAGGACTGAATTCCTTTCAGCATTGCTAGCAAGCCTAAGGAATCCCCAGCTCACCTTCACATGGTAGATTCAACTGCCATATAAAAAACCCTTCCCAGCTGTAGGTGACACATACAAAGTGGGAAATCTGGAAAAGGGATGCAAGGCCTGTTCTAGCTCCTGTTTTCAGTCATTCTCCTGTCTCCCAGTGAAATCCCACTGTCTGTGTTGAATACATTCAGGATGTGCTGGGGATGGGGAGCTGCAGCTGGAAATAGAACCATGGAGCCAGGGCACATGGTGGGAAAGAACTTAGGGCATTATGGAATGGGTTTGGATAAGCCCCAGCCCCTCTTGTGTTGGCTAAAATGTGAGAAAATGAACGTCCTCCAACTCCAGGCTAAGGGAAGGTTCATTCTGCACAGCACACCCTGCCGGGGCAGGAATGATGGTAATGATGTGGAAAAAGACCAGCCTGTCATTTCTGCTGAAAATGATAAGAAAACAATTCCCTGTAAAAGTTGCAAAAACAGTGCTGGGGCAACTGGAGGAAAAACAAGATGAAAGTCTGGTTTGTCAGGCTCCCTCCACTGCTGGGACTGATAATTTACAACAGGAGACCATTGTTATGTGAGAAGAAATAAAGTCAACTCCAATCCCATTCAACTCTGTGAAGGTTTTTGCTCTTAAGACATTGGGGTTAAGTTACAAGTTGTTATTTCAGAGGGCTGGTTCTAGCTGTAAGCACAGTAAACAGCTGCATAACAGGGAGCATGGATCTATCAGCTTTGGATACTCCAGTGCCTTGAAAAACCTATTGGATGCTACTTTATTAATATGATTATTAAAATAGTGTGATGCTCACTGATGGAGAACATGTTTGTGGGGAATGAGCTACAGTGGGTGGAAGGCCCTGCAGAAATTACCCTCCACATGAATTTAGATTCTCCCATCAGTTACTTTATCCACCTTTGTCTTGACTTTTAGAGAGAACGCTCCTGGAACAGCAATATTCAGCCCTATAGTGGGCTAAGATCCTTTGCAACAAGCACTTTTCTTCAGGCTTTGTTTCCCAAACTTCTCCCCTTTTCCAAATGGGAAGTAACACTTTATACATGAAAAACAAAACTCGCAATATCATGAATTGAGTCAAGAAATGAGGTAGAACTTAAAATAAGAAATTCTTTACACACAGGGTGGGGAGGCCCTGGCACAGGGTGCCCAGAGCAGCTGTGGCTGCCCCTGGATCCCTGGAAGTGTCCAAGGCCAGGCTGGACAGGGCTTGGAGCAGCCTGGGATGATGGAAGGTGTCCCTGCCCATGGTCAGCGTTGGAACTGGATGGGATTTAATGTCTTTTCCAACCCAAACCATTCTGTGATTCTGTGAGTGGGATAACATTTGAGGTGTCTCTCATGATTTTTCCAATGACTCTTTCATATAATCTCACTTGGAATAGCAGAATTTATATGCAAGTAGGAATAAAAAAAAAAAAAAACCACCAGTTTCTCCTGTGATTCAGTACAGCAAAAAATGCCCACGGATAGGAAGTGAAATAAGGAGAAAACTACACGGCTTTTAGGAAAAAGTAAAAGGTGACATGGAGCCCAATTATTTCCAAATACTATCAGGCTTGTTACTGAGGACATTTTGAAGAAGAGTTTCTCAAACATGACGGGAACTCAGCAGAGGTCTTGATGGGGTCAAGCAGTAGCAGTTTTTCAGCTGCAACATATTCAAGCACATACCTGAAATGATTTTGACAAAAAACTTAGAGAAGTCAGGAAAGTTTCAAAAGTTCATCCTTTATCCCTACGAAAGAAGAGGTTGTTTTCCTCTTCTCTCTTTCTCTTCCCTCCCCTCCTTCCCCTACCCAAATATCTTTGCACAAGGCTGCTTTCTTTATGTTCCCCTTTGTTCAGAAGCCATCAAGACCTGATCCTAGGTCTGTTGAAATGAATGAAAAAAACAGGATTTCAGGGTCTTCCTCTTCATCATTTGGATGGACACAGGCAGCTGCACCAGCCCTTGAGAGCAGAGACAATTGCAGGAAATTGGCAGCACACGGAGCTCATGCAGAGCTCGGCGGAGAAGCGCCCAAACTTCGCGAGGCAGATTGTCACGGAGAAATCACAGATGAACCAGCTCAAAACAGAATTTTGGGGTGTTTTTCTCCTCTTTAGAGCTGTATCTTACTCATGCTGAGCTGGAGAAAAGAGAGAGGGGGATTTCTGAGAGGGCTGATCTGAAGGATGTGCTGAAGAACTGTATTGGCCTAATTCTGGAACTCGAAACAAGACACAGATGAATCTGTAAAATTTCAGTCCTGGGGTGAAGTTAAATGTGATAAAATGTGTACAACCACCAAACCTCATTACTTCCTCCATATATTTTCCTTAGATGTCCCAGCTACCAGCTTGAAATTGCTGAGAGCCTCCATCTTGAGGATTGTTTGGGTAACAAAAGGCTGAGAAATGAAATATGAAGACTTCTTTAAAACTGAGAGAATAAGTGAGGCAGGTTAAGATAGTCTCCTGGTTCCTATATCAAATAGTGTTTCAGCTTTGTGATGTTGCTTAGACAGAAGAGGTCAGAACCGTGTACTAAAAATCAGAATAATTTTCTCATAAAACACAAGGATTTAATGAAAACCAAGTAATATGATTTATAGGAATGAGTCACTGAGTTGTAAGAATTTAACAAGGAAAATATGACCAAGTACCAATAAAAATAATAAAAAAATCTTTGTTAACCAAAGTTATAATATTTTGGGAAACAGAACTCCACAATTACCAAGATGACATAAAAATTGTAGGAAAACTCCTCTTGTAGGAAAATCTAGGAAGGGCCCACATTAATCATTGAATCACAGAATGGTTTGGGATGGAAGGGACCTTAAACATCATCTGGATTCCACCCCATGCCATGGGACGGGGTGCCACCCACAAGATCAATTGATAACTAGATTAATAAAAACAGTCACATCTAAATAAATGTTTGTGTATTAAAGAACCCCTCCTGGCTCCATGGTGATCTTTTCCCTGCAGAACCCCTGTGGGAAGAGGCTGTCACGTGAGATGGATAGTAACTGGCACTTGGGTAAAAAAGGAGTTTCATGACATTTTATGAGCCATGTCTCAGATTTCCATGAGCATTCAATACCCAGATACTTTAAACTAAACTGCAATAAAAAGCAATGTGCATTTTGTGTCTACGGCTGGCAATCAAGCTTGAGGTCAAGCTCACCTGATGGAATTTTGCAGGCAGGAAACGAAAAAGAAAAACCAGCACATAAAAGCCCAGCTGCAGCCTGGACTTAGTGCTTTAACATGGTGCACCTGCCCAGTATAACGTAGAGAATTACTTAGTTTGACTAAAATTTGGGAACCACTAGAGCCTGATCCAAAAAAAAAAAAAAAAAGAAAAAGAAAAAAAAAAAAAAAGCAGGCTCTTGTGGCTGCATCTATATAAAAAACTGAATTTGAAACTCCAGAATTTTGAATTAAGGAAAGACTAAAGTTTCTGTGCTCAGGCCATAGATGATGATAAGTTGCCGTTTTTTGGATCAGCAATGTTCTTACCCAAACTTATTGCTCCTTCAGCTTACGTCGAAGGCTTTAACTGCTGCAGGAGCAATTCTGGGAAACATCCACGCTAATGGGAGCCTTCCATATGTACACACCATCTGAAAACGTCCCTTTTTCCTTTCCCATCAGGCCTATTTAGAGACAAGTGGCATTTTAGCTGCCTTTTCTAGCAGCCTCTCTGTGTCAAAGTTTTCAGACGTGTCACATTTTCTGTTTATTGGTCTAAAAAAATAAAAGTAGTTTTGTGGAGCTCAGTGAAGCAGCAGTCGAGGTGTTGGAGAGTCCTGGATTTATTTCTCTCAGCAAACTCAGGGAGAGAGTGAAGTGCTGTGATCTCAGCTCTGGGCTGAATGAATACTGGCCCCTCATTTACAAACACAACCAAAAAACCTCCATTTTTGCCCATTTCCTCAAAGTCTTTTAGACTCTCCAAACATGATTATTTCATACAATATGTCAAATATATTCAGACAGTAATAAATAAGGGTCACAAAGAAAGATGGATTTTCACTCTGTCTCTCATGGGAAAATCCACCAGGCTCTGTTCCTTATTAGTGGATAGGGATTTTCATGTTCATAACTCAAATTTCTGAACTCTCCTCCATATATTGGAAGAAATAAGTCTATAAACCTTTACATTGATTAGAGATTGCAGCTAGAGAGGCAAAAAAAGTAGAGTCCTGTCATAACAGGTGTATCAGAACTTCACATGATGGATGGGACTTAACCCTAATATTTATAATATATACTAGACTGAGGTGTGCTTTGTAGGACAATTGACTTTCTAACCTTGCTTTAGGTCAAGTAATGCACTTTTTCTCTGTATTTATTGATTCAGAAACTGTTAAGGAAAGAGGAATCTCTTCTTCCCGTCTTGGTAATTCTAACCAAAGGTTGTTGGGATTAGGACCTCCAGAACCAAAAGTTCCCAATTTTCAATTAATCAGAATTTTATAGACATTGACCTTGAGCAAAGACCACATATGGATCTTCCTCATTTTTTCAGCTAACTCTAAAAAAATTCTACAATTTGTTTCTACATGTATTCAAGGTTGAGTATTTCTCACCTGCTAATACACAGTGAGTATCTTATAAAATCTCAATATCCCATTTTATATGCTAATCTTGCTTGATTAGAAATTATTAACCCTTTCTGGCTCTAACAATTATTTAAGGGGGAGCTAAAGATCAACTTTGCTAAAGAGTAGTGACAGATTATAAACATTCAAGATGTTTAAAACCACCCTTTGCCCCTCTGCCCAAGATAGGAGATATTGGCAGTATAATCTAAAAAAAAGGCAAAAGCCCAGGAAAAGATCTGTCAGCAAGCTCTGACATGGTCTCTGATGGAGGGCAAACGTACCATGTTCAAGGTGGAGAGACCCTAAATGATATTTCCTCAGACACAAGAAACAAGCTCTGCCTTAGCTTGAGATCTGACGTACTCAGGAGATGCCTTGAAGAACAGATAAAAGGTGGACAAAGGAAAACCTTTCTGCCTGAGCCTGGACACAGCATTTACACCTAGAAACAAACCCAGGAGATACTTGGTGGTGGTGCTAAACTGACACTTGGGCTTGACCCCGAGGGTCTTTTCCAGCCGTAATGATTCCATGATTCTATGACTCCATGTGGTAAAATTCTGTCTGGGGAGTCCTGCCAGAGAGAAGAGATTTGTCTCCTTTTTTGAAGATGGCTGTGCATATATTTCATCCTTGAACTGCTTCATTTTCCCACAAGACTTCCACGAAACAAAAGGAACTGATGACCTTTTAAATTTTTTCCCCATTTCATACAACAGGTGTTTGCCCCTGTTTTATTGGTGGCATTTTAGAAATGCAAATCTATCCATTTTTGGGTAGATTTCCCCCATGTTTTTCAATGGAATAAAAACGTAGCACACCAGAAACCTCGGGGAGAGATAAAAACAGCGTTTCAAAATCGTGCCAAAAGTTGCATTTGTAGGAAAAAGGTAAAAAAATGAGAAGGATTATTTCTTTATGACAAACAAATTAAAGCCTATCTATATAGAAAATGTTAAAAATGCAATAGCTATTGCCATGGAAAACATGAGTGGCTTATTTCTGCCATCCCATATTAGCTCCTTCCCTGTGATCTGTCTCCTCATGGGTTGAATCACTCATTTGTTGTGTGATTCAACTCTTTTCTCCCACAGTTTTTTGGGGGCCTCCTGGCAGTAGAAAGCCTTCAAAGAGGCAGCTCCTCAGCAGTTTATCTGCTCCCCTCAGCATTCCAGCATTAAGGAAGAGGAGGGATGTAAGCAGCCACAGCTGAGCTTATTTAATCTTAATGCTGCAGCCTGAAGCCTCAGCCCCGCGGAGCCGGTGCCCCCGAGGCTGACAGCAAACACCCAGCAGAAGCCATTGTTTGCTGAATGTATCCTTCAGGAGATTACTGCGCTTGGCCAAGTCGCTTCACTTTCTCTTTGCTCGCAGCGTAAGCCCAGGAATCCTCTGCTCCACTCGAGAGGCATTTTGTGTTCAGTTAAGCAAACATTCCTGTAATTGCAGGATTAGTTCTGGAGGGGGATGTTGCTCAGATGGATGAGTGATGCTCTGGAGAAGTGGCATTTGTTACCAGACATGTTTCTATCGCTGATATTTTATTTTATTTTTTTAGTGATCACTGCCCACTTTCCCATTCATATTCCGTAGCCCGCTGGAGATTCCATGTCATACAGAGAGAGGCCTGAGCCTCACTGCCCTCTGCCACCAAGTGCAATTCCCTCTCAGGTCAATACTGTGCTGAGAGCAAAAATCAATATCTTACTCTCTTAATCTACAGCAGAACACAGACAAATTTCTTTTCCCTATCCATTGTACTCTACAGAGCTCCTTATTGATCCGAATTCCCAGTGCCAGTCCACTTATTTCACATGTCTTGTTCAGAAGCTGTTTCCAGAAAAGTCTTTTCTTGTGCTGACCTACTGTAATGATAAAAACAACACATGTGGAGGGAAAAAAAACAACCTGCCTTGAAGCTGGGTTTGGGATCTTTGGATTGAATTGAAGCCATTATCATGGAGAGCAGCTGGGTGCATCCCTGCTGTGCAATATCCAGGATGGGAATGTGAGGATGGTGAGAGCACAGCCTTGCTGGTGAGCCAGTCTGCCTCAGCTTACTCACCTGGTGACTCTTGGAGAGATTTTCACACTGCCTGCAGTGTGATGAACTTTTGTTGTTTGTAGGACGTTGCCTTAGGTGTTTCTGTATCCTCTGTTCTCAGGCTAAGGGGTAGGAACATGCTGTATCCTGGCACAGAAATTCCCTATTCTCACCTTTCCAGCTCTCATCTCATTCTTCCACCAACGATCTTGCAGCCAGGGAGGCTGATGCTGCCCCATCAAACACATGTGAAGTGGTTTGATGGGCAGGTATTGCTTTTATTTCCTGACCCCCCTTTCCCTAACTGGTGCAATACTTTGGTGAGTGGAGACTGAGGAGGACTTGATGAGCTGTGGTGCCTGCAGGAATTTCCTTCCCACTTCCAGCAGAAAAGAGGTCTCAGGCAGCTTTTGAAGGACAGGGCAGGACAGGAAAGCAGTTCCCAGGGGATGCTGGTGGAGGTGTGCAGGGGCTGGAGGTCAGGAACAGATGGTTTCTGAACCTGGAGATGAGGCTGTCTGGGCTACAAATTTCCAGGCATGCAGAAAGTGTGGCAGTGCTTGGATCTGCTCTGGAAACCAGAGGCTGGACTGTTCCATTTGGCAGAGCCAGCTGGAATATTGTAGGAATATCATAGTCACAATAAAGCTAAATGTACATAATTCCTGTTTCATTCTGCTTTGATTGCTTCCAAATTCAAGTGGTCGTCAGTCAGCAAATGTGAGGTGGAGGAATGTCAATAAAACAGAGGTTGATGTGCTTGAAAACTAGTTATTGAAACGGGGATACACAATAGGTGGTTTTATTGTCACAGATAAAGCCCCAAAACCTCCAGCTGTTCTCACCTGCTGACCAGAGCAGTGTCCATCCCCTGTGTGGGCACTGGTGAGGCCCCACCTCAAATCCTGGGGGCCCTCATGACAAAAACAGACATTGAGGGGCTGGAGCATGGCCAGGGCAGGGAATGGAGCTGGGGAAGGGTCTGGAGCCCCAGGAGGGGCTGAGGGGGCTGGAAAGGGGCTCAGCCTGGAGAAAAGGAGGCTCGGGGGGGACCTTGTGGCTCTGCACAACTCCCTGACAGGAGGGGACAGCCGGGGGGGTCGGGCTCTGCTCCAAGGAACAGGGACAGGAGGAGAGGGAACGGCCTCCAGTTGTACTGAGTGAGGGTTAGACTGGATATTAAAGGAAATTTCTTCCTGGGAAGGGTTGTCAAGCATTGAAACAGGGTGCCCAAGGCAGTGGTGGAGTCCCAATCCCTGGAGGGATTTTAAAACATGTGAATGCTTGAGGACACAATTTAGTGGTGGCCTTGGCAGTGCTGAGTTAACATTCAGGTTTAATCTTGCAGCTTTTTTTCAACCTGAACAATTCTATGATTTTGTGATTTTATTTGATGATGTTAAATCTTTGCTTTTTTTTTTTTTTTTTTTTTT
>VZSE01009788.1:153387-344808 GCA_013398275.1 Promerops cafer
AATTTTTTTTTTTTTTTTTATGTTTTTAAATTTTTTTTTTTTTTTTTTTTTTTTTTTTTCATGTCTATAAAATCACAGCATCACAGAACAGGTTGGATTGAGCAAGACCTCTGTGTGTTGAGTGATCCACCCTCTGCTCTTGCTTTCAAATCTAAGCACACCATATTCCTTGCACCTTTCCTTGTATTCTTCTATTCTCCATCATGTTCCCCACCCTTCCTTGCACTGGAGAGCCCCAAACTGGGCGCAGCACTCACAAATGCCAAATACAAGGCACCATCATAGAAAACACTATTTAAATTATGTGGGAACAAGACAAGAATTCATTCTGTCCTCAGTCTAAACCACTTTCCCAGCAGATTAATACATCCAGAACACTAATACATCAAGAGAATTAATATATCAAGTGTATTAATATATTTAAAACTGGTATGGCCCTGCTCAGTTTTTTTTAACAAAAAATAAATGAGAAGCAGCAGCTCCAACACTCAAATTTGGCAGGGAAATGAAGAGCAGCATTAACCCAAGCTCATCTCTGAAGTAAAAAAATGCTCCAGCCCTCAGTGTGTAGAACGTGGAAAGCAGGAACTCCCTGGAAGTGAGATGATCTTGATAAACAAGGGACTGAGTGATATGAAATCACTCACAGGTAACAGACGCAGAGTCTCAGCAGATTTTGGGTCCAAACTCATCATAAAAATTTGACAAAAGGCTTGACAGCCTTCCTCAGGCCCACAGCAGTGGCACCAGTAATTCTCAACGAGTGGGAAATGCCCCTTGTCAGGGATACCTGGAGTGCAGCAATCGTTTCTGCGAAGCGCGGGTGGATACCCGCGGGGTTTGGGTTATCTGGAGCTGCCTTTGAGGCGTCGCCCCCTTGTCTCTTCTTCTGCTTCGGGACGAGGCCGTGGCTGGATGGGATATTGGGAACAAATTCCTGGCTGGGAGGGTGGGCAGGCCCTGGCACAGGGTGCCCAGAGAAGCTGTGGCTGCCCCTGGATCCCTGGAAGTGTCCAAGGCCAGGCTGGATGGGGCTTGGAGCAGCCTGGGATGGTGGAAGGTGTCCCTGCCCATGGCAGGGGTGGGACTGGGTGATTTTTGATGTCTCTTCCAACCCAAACCATTCCACAATTCCATGATCATAAACCCTGGATGACTCTTTAGGTATTCACAACGGAGCCAGACCAAGCAACGTCAGGAATTTGTGCTCAGCTGCTCATGCAAAGCCATTTACACCGAGACAAGACATTAATAACTATAATTTTTTTTTCCAAGAATACTACAGCTATACTTCATATAAGCAGGTAGGAGTGTGCAAGATGGGGTTTTCACAGTGGCAGGGAAAATATTTTGCTTTTCTGTACAGAGATCCTGAAATCCTTTAAACATATTGATAAACACAATTTCAAATGGGTAAGTCAGAAACAACGTTATTTTGATTTCAGAGCTAGAGATGCTAAAGCACAAAGGCATTAAATATTAGTCAATGTCTATTTCCAGGGACAAGCTGGAAATAGAATAAAAATGTCCCAACATCAAGGTAAGGTTTTATGTCCCAGCATAATTTTAATTTTCAGTGCCTTTATGTACAGAATGATATAAGGGCTTACTTTGATTAAAAATGCTATTAAATTAAATTGTTGTGGATAAATACTGGGTGTTTTTATTGACTGCTCAGGTAATACTTTTTAAACATTTTTGTTTCACTTTGCAGTGCTCAAATTATTTTTCCTTATTCAGTACATAAAATGTTTGTGAATTATTCAGTGGAATTTTTTTATTCTTAACAAACCTTGCTTGGGACTGGTCTTTCTACATTTCAGCTGATGCTTTCTAAGTGAAATGCCTGAAACTGGGCAGTGAAATCCAAATTGAAGCAGATAATACAGCATCACAGTTTGAAAATGTTTGCTTTAGGTGCCATATAAACCTCCTTGCCAGTTTCCAACTTATGGACACCTTTCCAAATCAGATTCTGTTTGGTTAGCAGGGGCTAAGAGTAGAAGCTCTGCTGGAAAACATCTTTCAGCTTTCCAATATCATATTTTCCCCTCGGAATGCTGTGGAAATTCCAAATGCTTTGTAGGGATTAGGCTGAGATCAATGATCTACATGAGACATGACTATTTTTTTTAAAGTATTTATGAATATTAATAAATCATTGAACCGAATCACACAATGTTTTAATGTTCATTTGTAGAGTTTCTTATTCTTCTATCTCTCTTTTTTGGTTGAATACCAGCAATATAAATTACATTACTGTAACATAATATAGGTTCTCTCTGTGGCTGTCACATATCCAGAGGTGCTCCATGGAAAAAGCTTTAGGATGAAACAACCCTTCCCTGTCAGTAGTGCCCATCCCTCTCCAGTGACCCCACGAATCCTGGTGTTGACTTTGGCACTAAATTTTGTGGTAACGCCACCCCTCGATGAAAGTTTCAGTGAGCTGTGGTTAGCCAGGGGCAGCTGAGTCCCACACGGATTTTTAGAATCCCAGAACTCTTCAGGTGGAAAAGCCTTTTCCTGGACCCTTCCCAACTTTCCACAGACTCTGGAATCCACCCCAGGGCACCAGCCCTGCTTTTCAAACTGCCAAATGTCTCCAGTGGCTCAGGTGATTGGAAATACCCTCAGCACTCCAGGGTGAGCACAGTGATTAGAATCTTCTTTTCCCCCTCTGGAAACGAAGCTTCTCCCAAAGGAAGTGCAGACAGTTGTGCAGTGGACTGAGTTCTGAAAAGTAAGTGGAAAAAAAAGTGTAGGGATGTGAATTCAGTGAGTTTGGCATTGAAATCAGACTGCTGCTTTCACATCAAGGTGAATTGTACTGAATGCCTGTCATGTTTGAATATAGTTATAATACAAAATTTAAAAAAAAAATCCCCATTTTGACATTTAAAGTGTCTGCTTAATGCTAATTAGCTGTAAGATAATTACTGTTGCAACCAGTCAGGAGTCAATGGCTTGCACTGCAAAATCAAAATCTCGGTTCCAGAGAATTCAAAACATCCACTGATTTGTCACTGAGTTTTCACAGGGCAAGGAGATGCTGCCGTGGAGAGCAGTGTTGGTGTTTGTCCTGACACTGAGGAACTTCCCTTGGGAATCCCAGTCTGACCTCTAAGGTTGGTGCAGATTATTTGGGGTTCTGAATACATTGTTTAATCTGCCTCATGTGCTCAGGTTGAAGTGGACAGGCTGCAGGCAGAGAAGTAATTTCATTTGCCCAGGACTATCCTGAATAAATTAGAAACACAGGCTGGGCCCTGTGGATTGCAAGAAAGTCCCAATAACAAACCCTCATGTCCATGCTCAGCAATCAGAGATTTCACTTGTGTGGATTACACTGCATTGCAGGTCACAGCACAAATTTAATTAAATCCTGATAAAATCGATTTGCAGTTCTTCAACTGCTTAAGATGAGAAAACTACGGAGACAGGCGCCCAGCTGGAAAAAGTTCTCAAGTATAAAATTACAACTGCATTTTTAAATGTTCTTCTGATTTGGGATGCGGGAAAGGTTGGTGGGCTGATCCCAGACAGTGCAGGACAGGGGAGTTCTGCTGTCAGCAGTGGAATTGTGTTCCCTTCTGCCAGCTAAGGTCCACCCTCTCCTCACACGGATCAAGCAGAATTAGTTTTTTTACGAAAACAGCACTGGCTACAGATTTTAATCCCAGCACCCAACCTCCCCCTTGTCTGCTACATTGAAATTCAACACAACTTGTGGTGACTCAATGTTGTTTCTGTCTCCAGTGGCAACGTGACATCCTTTGGGACATCCAAGAATTATCTCACTGGCATAAGGCACCCACTGTTTACCTTACAGGAAAAGCCCTGTGCCCACAACTGGGGTTTGAAAGGACAAGATTTAATTTCAAGGGGAACTGGACAACATTTCAAAACAAGGCTCTCAGCACAGCTGGGATGTGGGAGACGTTAAAAAGCAAGTTCTCCCTGGTTTCTGGAGCAGGGAACAGGCACTCAGGGGATCCAGCTGTAACAGCAGCTGGCTGGGTGACCTGGGACATTTGAGTTCCTGGTCTTGCTCCAGTCTGGTTCCAGAAGGGACCAACAGGATATCATGGAGCAAGAACCGTGGGTATTGTCAGCTCCAGTGGCAAAGAGCACCCAAGCTGTCATTTAGTGCTGGCTGAGCGTCCCAGGGAGATCCTCCCAAGCCGCCTGCGGCTGGAAGTGGGCAGCCCTCGTTCTAAGGAAGTGCTCCATCTCCTGCAAGCGATGCACCCCGTCTGTAACACCTGGCTCGTGCTTATTTTCCTTTTTATTCACTACCCGGCGGTTTGGTGGGCTCTGCCTGGTCCCCAAGCAGACAGAGCATCATCCTTCCCTTCCTGAAGGAGCCTGCTTGGCTTGTGCTCCGTGGATCCCGACTGGCCTGGAATGCTGATGGAGAGCTCAGCGGTGCCCTCCTAATAACAGGTACAAATCAATGGATGCTCATCGGAGCGGCGGCTCCCGGGCCGCGGAGGTTTCCATGACAGCCGAAAGGTTTCCGCACATGCTTCTACCACCCTCTTGTGTTGGCTCGCTATAAGAACAGGATTTAGTCAGGTTCTCGTTCTGCGTTTTGGTGGTGTCCCAGCTGATCTCTAACGCCAAACTTCCTCCTGGACATCATTCACAGAGCACGAAGGACTGGAAAAGAGGATAAACCCTTTGTGAGGGGGGGGGTTTCTCAGCAATTTTGGTGAAGGCAGAGGTTTGATCAGTAAGTGGAGCAAAACAACATTTTGGTATTTTTTTTACTTTCTCATTTTGGTAGCCTGCATTAACGCTATGATAAAATTGATTCAACTCATAAAAATTACACATGACCTAGGAAGAAACATCCATTAGAATATTCGAGCTATAAAAGCATTTATTTAACATCACTCTGTAAATTATGCACAAGGTATTCATTCACAACCCCTTTTCCTGGCACTTCACTGACAGGCTCTCCAAGTTTTGATGGTTAGTATTTCATGGGATCTAAGGAGCTTTTCCAATTCTCCTTACTTCTTCTGTGGTGGGCAGGTTGTCCAAGTCATTTTCTTCCTTTGGTTCGCTCTTTTCCTGGGCAAGGAAGAGATCTTTCAAATACTTATCTATTCTGATACTGCCAGCATAATTTCTCCTTATTGATTTTTTCTTTTTAACTCCAGTTCTCAAAGCTTGAGGCTTTCTAGGGCCATCCAACAGACTGACAGCTCTGAAAGACCAAAGACGAATATACCCTTTACTCCTCGGTCATCTTAAATGAAATTTTAAGCTCACCTTTACAAGGCTTTACAAATGATGGCAGATTTTCTTTCCTGCTTTGCCTGCGTTGCAATCCCCAGCTCTATGAAATGACCAGAAGAAGATCAGTCTGGGTTTGCTTTGCTGTGGATGTGGATGGCAGATGGTGAAATTACGGGGAGGACAAGGAAAGATCTCACACATATTTTTAGGGCAGATTGTTGAAATCCACAGTTTCCCTGCACTGTTACAATGGGGATGTTGTAATGATAAAGCCTCTGAGCTCCTGGTAGAAATCAGGCCCCATTAGAACTAATTCCATTTTGAAATTCTCCAGTGGGGAAAGCAGGAAATGGGAGAACACTGGTAAAAATGCCCTTAGCTCCAATCTGTGCTGCTGTGGTGGCACAAAAATGTTTTCCCACCTCCTCAGCCCCACGCTCCTGCTCAAAGTGCTGTGGGGGTGCCAGGACCGGGGTGTGAAACCCACTGAATTTGGGGGTTCAGCAGGAAAAACCCTTGCACGTTTTGTTTATAGAGAACTAAGAACACATCTAGATAAAAACGTAAATCTCGGGACTGAAATATTGGTATGGGTGTTTTTATTGAGGCCTGGCAGTGAAAAAAGGGTATTTTCAGCTGGCTGGGAGCTGGGTGCAGAGCTCTGAATTGCATGCACACACATCTACACACATACAAGTAAAAAGTTAGGTGGTAAAAATTCAGATGAAATGAATATCCCATGGCACGGCTGTTGCTGCTGTTGCCATGGTAACCAAGCATGACAATGTGTCAGACAAGTTAATTTTAGAGAAAGTAAACAGTTTTTAAAACTGTTGGAGAAACAGATGGATTTTGTCTTAGAATGGACTCTTAAATGTTTGCTCTTTGGAAATACTTAGAGGCAGACCAAATAAATACACGTTCACTTCCCAATAGCTTGCTGAACTGAAAAGGCTTTCCAGATGTTTTGGGATTATCTTTATTAAATACGTCTCACTTGCTAAAGTATTTTCGTGCACCTCCCTGAAGTGATGTGTGGACCAGTTGAGAAGAAGATTTGATTTATTTTTGCTGTATTTCTGCTGGGTTGCTTGGCCTCCATTCTAAGCACCCTTCGTGAGAGCTTCAAACCTCCCCATTTCTCCCCATTTTTATTTTTCTCGGTGAAATGTTGATTTGAACATATAGTGAGCTTCTTTCTTGGTATCTGCTGCTTTGCTGTTAAATTAATATCATCCAGCCTGCTCCCACCAGAATACTCTGAATTTTCAAAGAAATTGTGCCACACAGAATGCAAGATAACTCTTTTGGGGATCTGGGTATGATGGCTAAAACTGAATTAATCACTGGACTAGAAAATGATGGTTGCTAAGGTACCAGTGGTCACAACCTGATTATATTCAGGATAAATAGAGGACAGGCCTAAGCAGCAATATTTTCACTTAGTCATTCAACAGGGTAATTTCCCAATGCTGAAGAAAATGATGAGACAACGGAGGCAGCAATAAAAAATAGGGGTGGAAAAATCAGATTTTCTTTTAGCATATAGATTCGAAGTCCAAAAACCCCACCAAGTCAAGGTCAAAGAAGAATAAACTGAACACTTATCTCAGTGAGAGACAGAAAAGTAGAAATTGAAGAAAAGCCAAGCCAAAAAAAATGAGGAAAACTTAAAACTTTAAGAAATAAAAATAAAGGGCAACTTCTATGACCAAGAAATTCTGAGATTAACTGACAAGAGAAGCTGATGGATGATGTGAGGGTAAAAACCATTATAAGCAGTGTCACAGAAAATTTAAAATATAATTTATATATTTAAAAGAATTCTTAGTAGTAGTAGAAACCTTTGCAGGAGACAGGGATAACCATTATGAACAATATCACAGAATACCACGGGTGCTCCCCAAACACTTCTGCCCTGGAATATTACAAGAGGCTATTCTGTATTTTTGGTAATGACAGCGCTGTTTATAAGTGGTTTAGTAAATCAAAGAATAAAGAACCAAACGTGCCAAAGTCCCCCCTTTTCATGATCAGCCAGTTCAGACAACTTTCAGGAGACTCTGATGGATCTGGCAGAGGAGCAGCTGAGGAGTTGCTGTGAATGTTAATAGATCATTTCAGAGCACTGAAATTCCAGGAGATGGAGGGACAATATGGGAGATAATATTGAGTGAGGCTGGACACCCTGCATCTGTCACCCCCACGCAAAAGAATGGAAAACCTTATATGAGATTCCCTTGGTAAAGGCTGTAAAAATAATTAATGCCCATGAAAACCGTGTCTGGAAAAATGGGCCTTGTCACAGAACCTCGATTTTGTTCTTTGTATTTTGCCTTGAAAACCTGGAGCTAAATGTAGCAGTCTCTCCTAAAATGCTGGCCTTTATATTGCACAAATTCCCAGCTAAAAACACTACAAAATATCAATCCACCCTCCTGTGGTGTCCCCCCATCAGGGGAAGGGAGCAGCCAAGATTTGCACATGGCCACAGTTGAAAAGGAACAAGGATACTCAGAGGGTCTGCAAAAACTTAAAAGTTTTATCAGTAAATCACACACTTGGCATGGAAATATTTATATGGTAGTGCTTTATCTTCCAGTATAAACACACGGGGGAGGATTTTGGGTAAGGGGAAGAGTGAAAGAGGGGAGAGAGGGAAAGGAAAGGAAAGGAAAGGAAAGGAAAGGAAAGGAAAGGAAAG
Source organism: Promerops cafer (assembly GCA_013398275.1). Classification (NCBI taxonomy): domain Eukaryota; kingdom Metazoa; phylum Chordata; class Aves; order Passeriformes; family Nectariniidae; genus Promerops; species Promerops cafer. The sequence goes on from VZSE01009788.1 coordinate 161,339, forward strand.
GAAAGGAAAGGAAAGGAAAGGAAAGGAAAGGAAAGGAAAGGAAAGGAAAGGAAAGGAAAGGAAAGGAAAGGAAAGGAAAGGAAAGGAAAGGAAAGGAAAGGAAAGGAAAGGAAAGGAAAGGAAAGGAAAGGAAAGGAAAGGAAAGGAAAGGAAAGGAAAGGAAAGGAAAGGAAAGGAAAGGAAAGGAAAGGAAAGGAAAGGAAAGGAAAGGAAAGGAAAGGAAAGGAAAGGAAAGGAAAGGAAAGGAAAGGAAAGGAAAGGAAAGGAAAGGAAAGGAAAGGAAAGGAAAGGAAAGGAAAGGAAAGGAAAGGAAAGGAAAGGAAAGGAAAGGAAAGGAAAGGAAAGGAAAGGAAAGGAAAGGAAAGGAAAGGAAAGGAAAGGAAAGGAAAGGAAAGGAAAGGAAAGGAAAGGAAAGGAAAGGAAAGGAAAGGAAAGGAAAGGAAAGGAAAGGAAAGGAAAGGAAAGGAAAGGAAAGGAAAGGAAAGGAAAGGAAAGGAAAGGAAAGGAAAGGAAAGGAAAGGAAAGGAAAGGAAAGGAAAGGAAAGGAAAGGAAAGGAAAGGAAAGGAAAGGAAAGGAAAGGAAAGGAAAGGAAAGGAAAGGAAAGGAAAGGAAAGGAAAGGAAAGGAAAGGAAAGGAAAGGAAAGGAAAGGAAAGGAAAGGAAAGGAAAGGAAAGGAAAGGAAAGGAAAGGAAAGGAAAGGATTACAGAAGTAAAACTCAGGTAACTATGACATGTGGAGGTCAGAGTGTGTCATGGCATCATGGGATGCTTTGGGTTGCAAAGCTCCTCAAAGTTCAGCTAGTTCCAGCCCCAAAGGAGGGCTCCAATAGTTGCAATAGTTCCAATCCCCAGTGGTTGGAATTAGATGGATAAATTACTGTTATATGCTATATATACTGCTACTGTTAGACATATATATGATATACCATAGTTGTATGTTTTAATTGCAGTCTGACCCCCAGTCCCCCTGCACGCCTCCTAGCCTGAAGCTCCTCAAAGACAAATATTCTTTTACACCTATCCAGGAACTCCAAAAATTCTGAAATTCTGCCTGACTTGTTACAGCAATGATTCTGGAAAAAAAAAAATAAAAATTTAGAGCCCTGCATAGGTAGCGTCAAACAAGCTGCTGCCCAAAGCAGTGGCACAAGATAGAGACAGAAAGGGAGATGATTTTGGGTTGTCACCTCCCTTTTTAGACAACACAACCTGGATGCCTCGTGGCCCGAAGAGGGTGTCCCAACAGTTACGAGCAGTGTGATTTTAACCTGTGCTCTCAGGATATTTAATAGTGCCCAACACTGCTGGCATCTCCCGTGGGGTGCCGTAGCGAGAGCGAGCATCTCACAAGCAGCACCCAGTGACTTTCAGGATCAAGCCTCTGTTTCTCACCAGGAGAAAACTCGCCCTACTATTGAAGCCTGCATTCTCTCTTGCTTAATTTCTTCCAATTATTGTTAATTGTGCCCTCAGGAGTAGAGTTCTGTGAATAATTGATTTTTTGTTTTGTTTTGTTTTGTTGCCAGACTGAGGGGAAGGGGATTATTCAAGGTTGATTGGAAAGGAAACACATTTGGTTTTTCTCACCATATAAAAAGCCCTTCTCCCTGACATTTTTCAGGTCAAACAAAACAGTTAAAAAACACAAAAGTGTTCTGTAAACAGTAAAGTGTAACTACATGAAATCTTAAAGCATCATTTGAAATGTGATAAAGTCAAAACATGGCATTTAAAAACAGTGAACTGAGAGGTTTCAAATGCAGTGGTTTGGAGCAAGGGGTCTGATAGAGATCAGAGTCAATCAAATCTTCATTTCCACTCTCCACACGCATTTTCTAGTGACCTCTTTTCCCCAGTTTCCTTCACAGATCACCCAGTTTTGCTGTGATCCAACTCAAAGAACCCTGCCTTTGGTATTGCTTTGGTATTCAGCTTACAGACAGGTAGATTTATGCCCCTTTCCTGAGCTCTCCTTTAGCCAAGCTCTACCTCATTAGTTCTGCTCTTCTCTCAGCAGTCAGTTCCTCTTCCTACTAATCATTTTTCTCTTTGTCTTTATCTCCAACTCATCCTTTACCTCCAATTTATCAATATATGCCTGGGCAGGAGGTGCTAACAATTGATTTCTGTGCTAACCTGCAAGGCTACTTTTCATAGACAGATGGGCTTTGGTATTTTTCCTCCAATTACCATTCTTGGCTCACTTTTTTTTTTTTTTTTTTTTTTTTTTTTTTTTTTTTTTTTTTTCAATTTTTTTTTANTGTAGAGTTTAGGAAAATTTTTTTCCCCCGGGGCCTTTTTTTTTTTTTTTTTTTTTTTTTTTTTTTTTTTTTTTCTTCCCCCCTAGAAAAATTGTAGGTACTTCATTTACAGGCTTGGATAAGAAAAACCTGCACCCTGAGTGCTCCAGCACATTTTCATAGTTTATGGATATTTTACATTACTATGTTCACAAAAATACCCATTTCTTGCCCAATTCAAATATTCCTCACACCTGCCTGAGGCAAAACCTTAATGCTCATGCTTAGTACTTCCAAGGATTACTTAGGAACACCTGCACGCATGGGTGCCAGAGGCTGTAATAAAGCCAAACCTGTCTGGATGAAATATTGCAGGGAAAAACATTGGAGGGTCACCAAATTAGAAAAAGGGAAGAGGAAGAAAAAAGCTACCAACGTTTTCCAGCACATTCAAATGTCAGCTGGGCTCTAATCCCCTCCTCCATGCCCCTCTCCAAGAGGAAGGATTTGATAAACAGTGAGGGGTGGCTGGGGAGGAGCAGGAGTGGGGAGAGGTGGGAGAAACCTGTGCACGTTTCCATAATTCACCCGAGCAGAGCAGTGTTTGATCACCTCAAGGTGATCCAGCTCCCAGTCCTGCTGCCAGGGTTTAATCCTTTCAGAAGCCCACGGAGGCTGATGATGAAGGTGCTCAGCATGCCAGAATTTTTTCTGACTTTTTCATTAAGAAATGAAAAAGTGTTATCCCTGCTCATGTGTTTGTTCAGCACAAATGCTTCATTGGTTTCTGTTGTGTGAACATACCTTGGCTGTGTCCTCAAAACCTCATCACTGCCTGCTGAATATCCATTTCAATTGGAATTTTATTCATAAATGCAAATTTGCAAACGTTGTTAATTGTGTGTCATGCATCAGAGTGATTACAACTCCATCTCCTCTGTTTTGACATAATGTGTATTTCATATTTTGCAAACCCACCAGCCTAGAAAATTCATAATAACTTTTCATTCATACAGAAGCAAATGTTTGCCATTGTTTCTAGAGCTGGTCAACACCTCCCAAGAAAGAAGACACCCTGCATTTCACAGGAGTGAACCATAGTGCTGTTTAAAAGCAGCAAAATATTTAATTTCTAACAGGAATCAGAAAATATTCTCTTGTTTAGGAAAGAAAATGCAGTAGTACATTAATTTGTTTTGCATTGTCTGAGAAGAATTGGTGCTCCAAATGTATGCAACAGTTGTGTAATATTAGATAAAGAGTAAATTAACAAGATCCAATTAAAAGCAAGAATAAAATGTCAAGATTTGTTTGATGTCATGTTTCTGGTCTTCATTCTAACACCTTTCTCTGTCATTTCACCTCACCCATTCCTCCCATGTTATGGTTTTCTCCCTTGTTCTACAATAATTTACCATTCCTAATTCTCACCTCCTTTCCTCAGGATTGTCCTTGTTCCAGCTAAACAGTGGGCACAAAGAAAAGCAAGAAATGCAAATTTCCACTTGTTCCAGATGAGCCTGAAGTTCCCTCTGCTGGCTAGGAGAGTGCAAATCTGGCAGTCCAAAGTGCTGTCAAACCCCCTTTTCCAGTCTGTCCCATATTGCAACGGACCTGTAGCACCAGAATTATTTCTTCACCTGGGAGCTGGAGCTTGAACCTGGCACAAGGGTGTGCAATTATAAAACCCTGGTGATTTTTGAATTCTCAGCAGCTGGATGGGTTGTTCAGCAGTGAATAAGCACAAGCACTGGCTGGTTTCTCACATGGAACCTGCTGATCTGCTTTGTGAAGTCTGGATTCAAAGATGTTTCTCTCCATGTGGATATCCTTTACCTTCTACAAACAGCCAAGTGTTTTATTCTATTGGGAAACCAGCTGGTGATCTCCACTGCTGCTGCTTTTGGTACTTAAATAATCAATCTTTTGGGTTTCTGAGTCTCTATTTTGTTGGCAAAAGGGTTTTGTGGAGCTGTGCCTTTCTGTAGCCTTGCAGAGCAGATTTCCCTCACCAACATTAAAATGTTTCCTGCTTCATAGCCATTCAGGACTGAAGAGAAAGGGATTAAGGACAGATACTCAGCTGCCTCCCCACTAAAGGAATTTCCTCAAAGCTTCCACAGTCCCTTCCCATGAAATGAATTGTTGCTGCACCACTTCAGTCGTGACCTTGCTCTTCCCTCAAATTGCCTGCCTTTAATTGGCCTCCTTGCTTATAGGTAAGTGAAGATGGCACTCAGTTAAAAGGTGGAAAGAGGATTGTCCATCACGTGTTTTTGAGAGACAGAGAAAATACAGAAGTAAATTTCTAGTTAGGTCGAGCTGCTCCCTATGCTCTACAGAAATACCTGGCTGAAAGGCTCCAATTTAAAGCTGAGTGTTCTGTGTTTAATAATTAAACAGAAAAAATCGACAAGATTTCTCAAAATTCACCTATAGATACAAAGTTTGTCACTGTTTCCACACTACAGACCCCTTAGTTGCCAGTAAAATTTAAAGAATGAGCTTGATTTTTTCTTAGCTCAGACTGTCCACATGAGCTTGGAAAATGAATCCAATTTTCTTTAGTTATTCCTCTCAGGTTTTCCTCCTGTTGCTCCTTTCCAAATCCTTTCCAAGCTTGCCTCCGTGCTTTGTGGGCAGCAGACATCTAAATCTGACACATAATTTCAAGCATGGCTCCAGACAGAACAGGAAGATGTAGAAGAATGGTACAAGGTAAGAACCCTTTTTCAACAGATCTGCTATGAAATATTCCAGGGAGGAAAAAAAAAAAAAAAAAGAGGGACAACAAGGAAAAAAAATGGGTTCTATTACTGCTCAGAAAAGACACTTGAGCCAGATAGAACTGCATCCTGATTCATCAGGACAGTTGAAATGTTCTTCTTGTTATTTTCTCTAATAAATACTTTATTTGGTGATTTATGGTAGATATCTTGTATCTTGCTTTTACAAACCTATGGAGATTTGACAGTAATTAATCATGATGAAGAGCCTTGCTTCTCAGGAAGGAAGAACATGCAATTCTGCAGGCTGTTAGTCAATAAAGAAACGCTTTTCAGGGATTCTTAATTGACTACCTTCATCACCAATTTACACACAGAAAACTTCTGCTAAGGATACCTTGAAGGGGAGATTGTCTAATCAGAATAAAACAGAACTTATACACAAAGTAGGATTCTTGTGGTGAATTCCTCAAACCACTTCCCCTTATGGCAGTGGGGTTTTGATGTCTGAATTTATAAATAAAATAAGGTTAGGAGATCTGTGAACTTGTTGTAAATCTCTACCAGGCTAGGGAGAATTTAAGAAATCTTTAAGGAAAAGTGCCAGTGTATAGCAAGGAGGCCTATAAATACATCATGGTGGTTTAAAATATGTTGACTCCATAACTGTGAAATTCCCTGTTGCACAGATAAAACTCTTTAGTCTGAGTGAAGAGTAGAACATGAAAATTTATCCTGGGAACAGTCGTTCTCCTGATGAAAAGGTCTGTGCAGAATTTCACACGTGATGGGATGAACCCAGGGAAGCAGGGATCAAGAAAGATGTTCCCACACAGATTGATCTGTGAGGCTGCAGAAGATCCTCAGGAGGAAACTGAGAGAAATCCCATTGCTCAACATACTTAAAATTAGGCTGGGTACAGCAGCTGTTCTGTATCTCGAGCACTGCAATAAGAAATAATAGGAAGAAATCACCCTGGCACAGCTGGGGACATAAATAACAGTGTTTAGCTCACAAACAGCTTAGAGGGCTACTGGTGCATTCCAAACATGTTCCATGGGTTCACGGTGTGGGATGCATTGCAGGGACAAACCTGGGAGGGAGCTGGGCTCCACGTGTTGGTCAGTGTGTTCTCTTTGGCTGCCTGTGGCCTTTATGCCTTGTCAGAGAAGATGTACCTTTATTTTCAGTCTTGCACTTTGTCCCAGTGGCTCCTTACCTGTTTCTCCAGCAAGAACACCAATTTCCCCTTTGTGTAAAGTAACAAACAACTTGATCCTGCAGCCTGTTGCTCCCTTCCCCACCTTCCAAACCCTTGGAAATGTTTGTGCAGTCCAGAAATCCTTTGTCTTGTCACCTGTGAGCTTTAGAACTAAAATATTTCTTCTTTGGCTCCCATATTTTTCCAGTGTTATATGTGCCAAGGAGATAGGAGACTGACAAAACCAACTATGTTAAGTTTCTGATTTGTCAGGGCACTCTAAAGTCATCCAGGAAGGGATCCAGCTGCTTCTTGCAGGATATAATATCTGATTTCCATGGCCTAGACCTCCAGACAAGGTCAGAACACAAATGAGCCCAATTGGTTATGGCATAATGTCGAGATGATGATTTCCTTTACAAGGCTTAGTCCAGCTCTGGGAAAAACACCTTTATATTTGCTTTTCTTGTGCAGGGGGGAGAAATTCAAGTTGTCTGGATGTGGGATAATAACATCTGTTTTTCAGCTGGTAATGAGAGCTGGCCAGGTTTGTGTAAAACATCTCAGCAGCTCTGCTGCTTCTCCTGCCCCTCTGTTGGGAGCTTGGCATTTTACAGTGAAGGTGATACTACATGGCTTAAACTGAGGTGATGGAATGAAAATTGGGCTTTCAAACTTAACACCATTTCTTCTATTCCAATGTTCATAAAAGCCAATTTTATTCTCAAGACTGCACTGAAGAAGTACTAAAAAAAACAATAAAAAAGTTGAAAAGGTGAATCCTTTGAGTTAAAAATCACCAGCACAATTGCTGTCAAGGCAGAGCAAGCTCTGTAGGTAGTAGTAACAGCCCTCCTTTAACTCCACACAGGAAAACAATCTTCAGCATAATGATCTGGAAAGAGTTCTTTGGAAGCAATTGAGGATATGGATATTTAGCTCTCTTAGGAAAGACAGCCTACAGTAGAAAATGTCTGAAACAGAGGTCTGAGCCCAGCAAACACTGTGGGGTGTGGTGGGGCGCAGGCAGAGGTCAAACTGCAGGTCCATTGCAAGGCAGAGTTTATTTCTGCATCGTGTTGATTTATTCTGGGGTTTTTAAATCATTCCCTGGTGGAAACACAGGCACTCCTGGGCAGTGTTGTTGCAGCATTAGTGAGGAAGTCCTGCCTGCAAACACGGGGGCTCTCCAGGCTGGCAGGGGAACCCCTGATCCATCTTTCAGCTCTGGAGCCTCACTCAGCCCCAGATCCTGCCAGCCCTGTGCATTGCCCATGTTCTGCCCGAGGGAATTGGGATGGGAGGGATACACAGAGCGTGGCTGGCTGGAAAGGGCCCAGGAGCTCACAGGGATGGAAAAACTTTCCTTTCTGCCGTGCCTGGGGGTGCTGGGAGCCCTTCCCTGCCTTTACCTGGGCTGGAGCTCTCGGCAAGGGCCTGGGAGAATGAGGCTGTGTCCTCTCCTACCTTGCATGATCTCAAACCCAAATCACAGTCTGGGTGAAAGGAGAAGAGAGGAGGAGATATTGGGAACTTTGGCTTTTGACTTCAGAGGTGTGGGGGGACCAGAGAGACAGAAAAAGGCAACACCTAAAACCATCACAGTCCATGTAATCATGTGAAAAGTGGGTGACCTTGCTCTGGCAGTTGTTTTTCAGGTTATAAAATTGCAAATTTATTTATAGTACATATCTATATTTCATTTATACATTTGATATTTACTTTATACATTTTGCATTTACACAATACATCTACTGTGAGGGTGGGGAGGCCCTGGCACAGGGTGCCCAGAGAAGCTGAGGCTGCCCCTGGATCCCTGGAAGTGTCCAAGGCCAGGTTGGATGAGGCTTGGAGCACCCTGGGACAGTGGAAGGTGTCTCTGCCCATGGCAGGGGACAGAACTGGATGAGCTTTAAGTTGCTAAAAAACCTGATCCATTCTTTTATTCCATGATCTAGTCCTTGAAGAGGAGGTCAGTATCTTTGTCCCCAGCCTGAATTCAAACCCTAACCCTCTTCTTGAGGAGCGTCCTAATGGCTTCACACCACAATTATCTCCCTTTTTCACCTTTTCTGGGTAATCTACACTCAGTTTGTGTCTGAACAATGAAAACTTCCAGCAAAATGAATGAGGAGCTGTTCCTTTACCTTGCAGGATAAGACTGTCCTTGAGCACAGGGTTTGGAATCCAGGTGATGAGAAAAGACAAGCACCTGATCTGTTTCCTGCAGGTGCTCTGATAACAGAGCTGGCTTCGAAATACAAAGTGGAAACAACCCACAGTGCAGTGGAAAACTGGAATAGCTCTGCCAAGCTCTGCAAAGTTCCTACTTTTGAGAGAACAGACGATGTTTGTCAGTCCTAAATAGGAATGATTTCCCTACAAAAAGTATACTCTGAGAAGTGGGGGGAAATTAAAGTAAACTGTTGCCTTCTGCCTTTTCCTCCATGCAGAATCTAATGGGGTTTAGCTCAGGATGCTGCTTTTTGAAAATCCATTTTTGAAATCCCTTGCTCTGATGTGCATCACAAACAGCACAGCCTGTGGAGCTGTCCCAGAGTCCTGGATGCTGCTCTGCCAGGCCAGGTGCTGATGTCCTGCTCTGCATCCACGTTATTTTGCTACAACAGATGTTTACAACAACACAGAACCAGAGATTTGCCTTTTTCCCTTTCTTTCTGATTTTTTTTTTTTTTTTACCACTAAGGAAAAACATAATTTATTTCCAATTGTTTGGCATATACACATACACATACATATTCCCCAGAATTATGTGATTTTGCCTCAAAGTCCTGTAGAGTGTTTAAGAAACTTTGAGCCTTTGCAGTGTGCCCTGGCTGGGATAGAGTTAATTGTCCTCCCAGTAGCTGGCACAGTGCTGTGTTTTGGATTCAGGCTGACCATGATGTTGATAACACACGGATTTTTAGCTGCTGCTGGGCAGTGTTTGCACTGAGTCAAGCACCTTTCAGCTTCCCCCACTGCCCTGCCAGAGCTGGCTGGGGGCACGAGAAGCTGGGAGGGGACACAGCCAGGGCAGGCTGATCCAAAGGGATATTCCAGACCGTATGGCATCATGGGGTGATTTTATAAACTGGGGAAAGCTGGCCTGGGACCTCTGGTTGGGAACTGGCTGAGCATCAGTCTGTGGGTGGAGAGGAACTGCATTGTGCATCACTAGTTTAGATTATTTATTTTTAGTATTAGTATTAGTATTTTCCCCTCTTCCTCTTACACCGTCTTTATCTCAACCCACAAATTTTTTTTTCTTCCCAGTTCCCTCCTCCACCCCACTGCTGGGAGGGAGTGTGTGAGCAGCAGGACACAGAGCTAACAAGGAAACCAAATTTCTGACCTCCCTTTTCATTAATGTGTTCAACTGTGGCCTATCACACCTCACAGAGAGAGGGAAAGCTCAGTTCCACAGAACCTGTGCGTGGCTCGAGGGCAGCGAGTTTCAGCCACCTCAGCTAAATGTCAGAGGGACTGAGCCAAGGTCCACCAACCTCAACGAGAGTCTTTTCTTTCCTTGACTTCAGTGAGCCTTAGATGGGGAATTAGGCCTACCTGCTAGAAGGAACAGTAAATTTTCAAATCCTTCTTCAAACCCATCACAGGGGAGGCACAAAGCCCCAGAGCATGTTAATGAGGATTGGGTGCACTTGGAAAAGCTGTTTGTATTGGACTCTGCTCTCTTCAGACATCTCATACTTTCTTTAAGTCATTCCCTTTCATTTCCATCTCCAGCTGCAGCTCACTTGTAATATCTGAGGCCCTTTTGCCCCTTGCTCCACTTTTTATGTTCCCATTTCAAAGACAAGCTCTGTCTGCACCTTTTTTATATTAAAGGTCACAGTCAAAGTTTGAAAGTTGGCCTGTAAATTCCTTCTGGTGGAAAGTGGTTCTTTGTTAAGGCAAAGATAGAGAAATAACAAGTTCTGTGATTCAGGAATCACTGTCAGTGCATCTTTGGGACTTTGACAAAATTCTGGAGTCTGTAACACAGCCATGTGCAGGACAAAACAAGGAGACAAATTAAATTGAGGGCTGGGTGATTGTGAGGGGTAGAAAAAAGTCCTGTTCCTCAGCTGTCACAAACACCCCAAATCCACAGCCATTTAGGATTTTTTTAATCTGAAAATTTTCAAAATACCCAAATTCTCTGTTCATGTTAGTGAGCAAATTACTTCTCCAGAGGGGAAGAGCATGGTTGCCAGTACCTGTTTCACATTTAATTCTCATCTGAATCTCCAAATTACTTGTAAACATTCTTCTTCTGACTCTGCCTGAGGGCCTGAGTCGTTTACACAAAACACCCAGGGATGTGTGCTGAACCCAGGTCTGGGAGCTGTTCTCCTGGAGCAGGAAAGCAGAGAGCAATCTCACAGGTTTGCAGTGTGAACAGGAGATCAAAGCACTTGAGCAGAAAAAGGAACCCTACAAATAGCCCCCTTGAATCCAAAATGGAATTGCTGCAAGCTTCTCCAGGTTGAATTTCATTCTCTGCTCGAAGGGACTCAAACTTTCTTCTCCTCTGAGAACACTAAAACCACCAGGGTGTAAGTGGAGAGACACAGCAGAGTAAGAAAGGACATGGCAGTAATTCTTCTCACTCAGCCTTGCCTTCACTGAGTAAAGAGCCCAAAATTGTCAGGGTGTATTTTCCTTAGGGTTGAAATTTTTTTTTTTGGTGCTAAACTGCCCTGTGATCCAAAGAAAACTCCAGTTTCACGAAACAATTTAAGATCCAGAAGGAATCATAGAATACCAGGATGGTTTGGGTTGGAAGATGACCTTCAAGATGATTTCATTCCACCCCCTGCCATGGGCAGGGACACCTTCCACTAGCCCAGGTTGATCCAAGCCCTGTCCAGCCTGGCCTTGAAGAATGAGTGGCTGCTTTTTCTGAGGTTTCCCAGCACAAAAAATGTGCCAGAATTCACAAGGATTCAGTGAAAGCTTCAATGACCCTGTCCAGCACCCAGATCTGTACTTGTAGGACAACATGTAGTGTTTTTAATCTGAAAGAGGGTAGATTTAATTAGCTAATAGGAAGAAATTCCTCCCTGGGAGGGTGGTGAGGCCCTGGCACAGGTTGCCCAGAGAAGCTGTGGCTGCCCCATCCCAGGAAGTGTTCAAGGCCAGGTAGGATGAGGTTGCCCTGAATCTTGTTTTTTGGGGGTTGGTGTCTGGCCTGAGGGGCATTTGATTTATCTACAATGAGTTTAAACCCCTTTTCACAGCCAAACCAGCAAATATGAGCTTGGCATCCCTCAGAGTTGGGCCATGTGGGAAGAAAGAAGAGTTTTTCTGGAGAAGATCCGTAACACAGGGAGGCTCCTTCTGTCCTGGACCCCAACCAAAGCAGCTGCCATGCACCTGGCTGTTCAAGAACCATTTAGGCCAGGGGATGAGCCAAAAGGCTGTCCACAGGTCTAAAGTAAATTGCCAGCGTGCTGCTATCCTCACTGTTCACATCGGAGTAAAGTGCTGTGCCTAAATTTTTGCAGGGTGAAGGATTACTCAGATACACTTTCCCTGAATTTTTAATTCCCTTGCATGGAGAACTAAGTGAAAATGTGCTTAAAGCAGAAAAAAATAGGATCTGATGAGTAATTCCTGCTACAAAAATGAGAAAGCAATAGCTGTTCCCACTCTCGTGTTTTGCTCTGGGGGTTTCCTCTACAGGGCAGAATTAAACCCCCAGCAGTTCTGCCTAGTGATGATAGCCACAAAATGAATTTCTTCAGACTGGCACTTGCAATTACATTCAACTGAAGGTCTGACATGGTTAATGAGACCATGGAAAAATGCAGTTCTCTGAGTCCTAAACCACACAAACACACATTGTTGGTGTCAGAGGGAAATGAGCCAAATTCCTGATAGGACACACGAACACACAAACAGCAACACACACGTATTTTCTATGCTGTTTTCTTGGGATAAAGAGGATTTGAATTCTTCAGAAATTCTACACAGGTATTTGAAAATAAATGGAAGTGGTGTTTGTGATGTCAGTCATCGTGAGAAAAACAAAATTCCTGAATAATTGTCAGAATAGTTTAACAGGGAGGCGAAACTGATCAAGGAGGTATTTTTATCCCTGGAAAGCAACAGGATATGTATAAGGCCATTGCTGTGTGGGATTATTAGGTGAAGAATAATAATACACTCTGTTAGCCCACAATGCTGTGGATCCAACACAAAGCCTATTAAAGTTTATGCAAATGTTCCCATTATACTCTGTGGCCTCCCTGCTGATCCACGGGAAAATCTGATTACAAGTTTATGGAAAATAAACATTCCCTCTCCCAAAAGTAGCTTATTCATAGAATCATAGAATAATTAAAGCTGGAAAAGCCCTCAAAGACCATCGAGTCCAGCCATCCCCTCGGCTCTGCCAAGGTCACCACTGACCCCTGTCCCCAGGTGCCACATTTTACACTTCTTTTGAACATTTCCAGCAGCAGTGATTCACGGCTTCCCTGGGCATCCTGTCCAATCTGAATCTGCCCTGGTTGAGCACATGCATTGGAAAACGTTATTCTAGGGCTGGGATAACCCAGGATTTGAATGGATCTGACTGAGACATGCTGGCAAATGTTCTCTACACCACAACTTTGAATTTAATTTGTGCAGATGAAGGTAAAAAATCATTAGCTGTTGACAAATAACTGTAGTTCTACATGAAAATGAGCTCAGGGGTCTCAGTGCAACTCCTGAATCATAATCTGCTAATAATTCTTACACCTTCCTGGTCTCCAAGCACCTTGTAATCTTTCTAATGGGTTTATAATACTTTTGTGAGACAGAGAGGGGCTGTTTCATTCATCTTCACAGGTGGAGAGGATGCCTTATGCTAATAGGTCTCCATAAATCAAGGGATAGCTCTGGAAAAGGCTCTGGGATTCAACCAAGCAGCTGGTCCTTGTAAAAGTTGTGCCCATGACAGAGGAAGTCCAGCAGACTAAACCATGAGATACAGACAACACAAAGTAGAAAATGGGTAGGAGATCTGTGGGTTCAGATACCCCTTATGGTCTAATTGCAATTTTTTCCTTGGGTTTTGTCTTTACTAGAGCAACGTGGAGCTCGTAAAGGACATAATCCAGCTTCTTCCAAGAAATTCCCAGGCAGATTCCTGGAATCAAAGCTGATTTTCCAGTTAAAGACATTGTGGCAACCACGTGTCCTTTTGCCTGGGTGACTTTGCCCGGTGCTTGCTCAGCTGTCAATCTGAAGCCGCTCGTAATTTTAATTATGAATAAAGGAATAGGGGAAGATCCCTCTGCCGTGTTCCCAGCATCACCCCACTGCCTGACAGGAGCCCGGAGGAGTTCAGCGTGTCCGTGTCAGCCCTGTGCACTGAGACAGCAAGATCAGACTTGACAAACCAGCAAGTTGACATATCAAGGCAAGGAAGACTCAAGGACAAGTTTGCCACCTTGGAATGTTCAAGGTCAGGCTGGATGGGGCTTGGAGGAATCCAGTTTAGTGGAATATGTCACTTCCCATGGCAGGGAGGTGGAACCAGATGAACTTTGAGGTCCTTTTCTACCCCAACCATTCTATGATTCCACAGTTTTTTTGCAACGTTTCAATTTTTCGTCATCTTATTTTTTTTTTTACAGTATTCTTCTACTTCATCAGACAGTGCAAAAGTCCCTGGAAAGCAGGACAAAAAGTGCTCTCTCCCACTTGTTGTTACTTATGGATCTATTGCTTTAACTGTTCATAAAGAGAGATTAATTATTTTTCACTGTCTGAATGAAGATCAGGAGAAATCTGTTGTCTAATATTAACAGGAGCAGGAACAGTGGTGCTTTTATTGGGATTGCCATGTCCTGGGAACCCTTCCAGAAAGAAAATCCTTTGAAGAAAGTCACATCAGGAGGAAATTATATTCTATTTGTATTTACTGTACTATTCAAGACTCAGAAGGCATGGAAGACTGATTAACCAGTTTATCAGTGGTACCTGAAATCACACGGAATCCCTGCTTGGCTGCAGCAGGATGATCTCTTGTACCATCTCTGGGCCCTTCCACTCTGCACTTAAACAGAGCCTTTCAGCAGCTTCACCTGCTGAAAGTGGGGTTGAGGTTAACTCTAAGGTCTGAGTCTGTCAAAGGGTCATTTCTGGCCTTGTGGAACCAGCATCTCTCAGTTTTATTGCACAGATTGTGCTCCTGACATCTGGTCTGATCAAGGGTGGCCACTTTGTGCATATTTTATGCTGCAGTGCTGTCAAATCCTAATGAGAAGTGACAAGATTCATCTATATCATTTCTATTACTGCTTCCTTCTTCCAGCTCCAGTCCCATCCCCTTTTTTTCCTTCATCCTGAGCTTTGTTAGCCTCTCTTGTCTCTGTGCTAGACCTGTTATTCTGAGTTATGTCCATCCTCTGTAATTACCTCTGAAAGGCTGAGGTAAACACAGAAGAGCAGACTGATAAACAAATGCTGTAAGAAAGCCAAATATAATAAAAGATAGCAGCATGGAGCAGTATTTGGGAGTAGGATGTAATTTTAAAGGTCAATAATGCACCAAGGAAATTTTGCCTGGAGCACAGCTCGCATTGATAACAGAGCTTCTATCATAGGATTGCTTGGCTGCTAAATGAGTTTAACAATCTACCTCTGAGTTTGCCTTCCTTCCTTCCTTCCTTCCTTCCTTCCTTCCTTCCTTCCTTCCTTCCTTCCTTCCTTCCTTCCTTCCTTCCTTCCTTCCTTCCTTCCTTCCTTCCTTCCTTCCTTCCTTCCTTCCTTCCTTCCTTCCTTCCTTCCTTCCTTCCTTCCTTCCTTCCTTCCTTCCTTCCTTCCTTCCTTCCTTCCTTCCTTCCTTCCTTCCTTCCTTCCTTCCTTCCTTCCTTCCTTCCTTCCTTCCTTCCTTCCTTCCTTCCTTCCTTCCTTCCTTCCTTCCTTCCTTCCTTCCTTCCTTCCTTCCTTCCTTCCTTCCTTCCTTCCTTCCTTCCTTCCTTCCTTCCTTCCTTCCTTCCTTCCTTCCTTCCTTCCTTCCTTCCTTCCTTCCTTCCTTCCTTCCTTCCTTCCTTCCTTCCTTCCTTCCTTCCTTCCTTCCTTCCTTCCTTCCTTCCTTCCTTCCTTCCTTCCTTCCTTCCTTCCTTCCTTCCTTCCTTCCTTCCTTCCTTCCTTCCTTCCTTCCTTCCTTCCTTCCTTCCTTCCTTCCTTCCTTCCTTCCTTTCTCCTTCCTCTCTTCTTTCTTTCTTTCTTTCTTTTTTTCCTTTCTTTCTTTCCTTTCTTTCTCTGTACCAGACTTGTCATGGCTTAGAGTTTCCCCTAGAAAATCTTGACACACATCTCTAGTACTTATTAAAATTATTTTTCATGTCAGGCGTTCTGCAGGAGACACTCACTGGGTCAGTCCTGCTACAAATGAGAGCAGGTTTTTAATTTCCAGGTTGTGCTGCCTGTTGGGTAAGGATCTGTATCACCCCAGCTCGAGTTTCCACTGTCTCTGTTTCTGATCTGAGAACAAACTGCTCTGACTTTGTGTTCCCATTGTGGCAGGTTCAGCTGAAACCTTGCACTGAAATCGTCACACAGAAACAAGTTTCTCCCTGGAGGTTTTGAGTCCCACAGAGATATTACCAACAATCCTAAAAGCAAGTAAAAACATGAATTCAAGAGAACACTGTGGCTTTTAAAATGTTTCATTACACTGTAGTAAGTTCTAAACTTTTCAGAAAGTAAAGCCCCTGACTTACAGAGTTATTTTTAACCCCATTTTTCAGCAGTCACTAAGGATTTATATATTCTTCATTTCTAAGCTGACATCAACTTTGTAAGGGAGGTGCTCAAATCTCTATTTTTGCAATTGAGCTGTTCCAATTACATCGTGGAAACCACTGATTGCTGCTCCAAATTTGGCATCAAACACCCTGATACAGTAGCACGACTTAAAGGAAATCCACAGTTTTATCTAAACTTGTTAAGTTTGTAGAATTTTAACATTTTAAAATGTAAACATCTAAATTTTGAAATTTTAACCTAAAAGTCCAGTGCGAATACAAGTGAAGGGAGACAATAATCTTGATACACCCAAGATTTGCTGTCTGCTCTCTTGGTGTCTGTCTGTCTGCGTGGACAAACTCCCACATTGACAGGTGGGAGTAAAAGATGGTTTAGAAGAGCAGGCTCTGCCTCTCCCCCTTGTGTGGTCCAGTGCAGCTTGATTATCATCATGGAATCACAGAATATCTGGAGCTGGAAGGGATCCATTGGGTTCATCAAGTCCAGCTCCTGGCCCTGCACAGGACACCCCAACAACCCCACCCTGTGCCTGAGAGCACTGAGGTTTTTGTAGGGTATCCTATTCAGTCCCACATGAACCCCATTAATCTCTGTATTTATAAATGACAGCAGGAGTTGCTGGGCAGTGAGGAACAACCTGTGGAATCTTGTTCCTGTGGTTACACAGTGCTCCCCCTGTGCCCTGTGCAGTCCAGGACAGAGCAACTGGCAGCAGAACCTCTCCAGCAGATCTTTGTCAGGCTCAGTGTTTATAAATCGTGGTGGTTTTCTTGCCCCAGATGCAAAAATATAATGGGAGATGATTTGTGGCTTTGGCATTTATAGACTCCTGGGCTGTAATAACACATCTTTTGGAGCCACAGTCCTGTGACAGACTTTGCTCTACGGGCAAGGCTCACAGCAGAGGTTGTAGATGGTCACATGGGGATACATCTGGGGCTGAAGAGGGGACCTTGTGCTCCCCTCCCAGCTGCTGTGTAGGACAGGCTCAACATCCCTCACACAGCAGCACATGCCAGGTTTTGATCCATGTGAAATGACTGCTGTCCATGAGCAGACCTGGTGCTTTATTATCCCTAAGACAAAATCAGCAGAATCTGCAGCTCCATGGGAAGAATTAGGCATGGTGGGGGGTAGATGTCTTTTTAATGAAGACTTAAGGCAGAATTCTGATCCAATTTAAAAAATCCCTCCATAAAATATTAAAGCAAACCCCGTTATTATTACAAAGTCTGAGCACAAATGCTACAACTCTCCTTGGGGAGATTTGTGAGATTTTTCCTCATATGGGGCTGGGATGTCTCTGAGCCTCTTCTCAGTCTTCCCCAACCTTATTTCTGAAAAAGAAGATAGGAAGAGACAGCATTTGCAATGTATAGCTCTTTTCACACTTGAGAGACAAATGCAAAAGGCAATTAATACCATTAGCTGCAATTAATACCATTAGCTGCAATTAATAGTGCTTAAAGAACAATGCCCAGGAGGCAGCTACTTATGGATCTCAATACAAGCTGCTGATTTTAAAAAAAAAGGACCATTTTCTGGTATTAACTAATTATGTGTTGCTCTAGGTACTTTCTCTCTTTCCTTGCAGTGCAACATATACCACAAGGATTTTTTTTCCCTTTCATTTTTCCCTATCTGGAGCTCTAATATTAAGTCTCAACCACTACTAATAGGCTAATGTTAAACTTTGGCAGTTTTCAATTTTCCCCATATTGAAGCTGAAAATTTCCTGTGCATACATCTTATTGCCTGACCAACTTCATTTCATAGTTCCATTTTTAGTTCAATAAAATTCAGCAAAAACCCCTCTGGCTTTATTTGTATTGTTTTTCTCCCTGTTAGTTTCCAAGTAATGTGAATGTGGATGTGACTAAAAGCACTGAGTTATCACTCACTGGCAGCTCCCTGGCAGCCACCAGTTGGGTTCTCAGTCCATCTCAGTTGCACAATAAAACACACTGGTTTGAACAGCTTTTGGGGTGGCTTTGCTGCATAATTCAGTTTGGCTAAGAATATTTCAGCTGTTCATAAAGAGGCTGGGAATTAAACCCACGTGCTGTGCTTGTTCAGGATGTCCTTGTAGGATACATCCCTCTGAAAGGACTGCAGTGCTTCCTTTCTCTAATATTTCATGGTATAAAATCCTTGCTGTTGAATCCAGTCAGTGCCCCAAACTTTCCACCTAATTTATAACTTCCACCATCCCAGGTTGCTCCAAGCCCCATCCAGCCTGGCCTTGGACACTTCCAGAGATCCAGGGGCAGCCACAGCTTCTCTGAGCACCCTGTGCCAGGGCTCAGCACCTGCACAGGGAAGAGCTATCTGCATTTAATTAATTGCTCTAAAGCAGCCTGCCTCACATCAGTCAAGGTTAATCTTTTCCTTCTTTTTAAATCAATCCCTTCACTTTAATCAGGTCCTTCCCCAGAGGGTGGCTGGGCACTGAACAGGCTCCCCACGGCAGTGGTCACAGCACCAGCCTGACAGAATTGAAGGAGTTCATTTGGACAACGCTCTCAGGCACAGGCTGGGATTGCTGGGGTTGTCCTTTGCAGCACCAGGAGTCAGACTCAATGATCTTTGGGGGATTCTTCTGTGGTTCTATGGTTAAAATCATTATTCAGGCTTGTTTCTGGGCATGATTTCTTCTACCTCTTCCTAAGACAGGACAATTTATCTTCCTTCTTTGTCATTCTGAATAAACAAACTTAACAGCTTTAAGAGTTATTGGCAGTTTAAATTTGCCCAAACACAGTCACATCTCTAAAAAGTAGCCAAATACTTCTTTTCCATGTCCCCAGATGTGTTTCTTATCTCTCTTAGCTGTTAAGGCCAGGCTGAAATAAACGTGTGCTTTGCTGCTGAGTCCAAGAGCCTTCGGTTTGGCCGTCACTACATCACATTTTCAAAATGTAATGACATACACAGGCCTTTACCACAGGGCTCATCACCCTTCTCTCTCCTCTCTGTACTTGCTGTGTAATAGGTTCTGCGCCAGTTCCCAAACCTAAAGAAAGATAAAAAGAGCAACCCAAAGGACCCAACCAACACAAAGAGCAGCTTCCCATGACAGTGAGCTCGAGGGGGACGCAGAACCTGCAGCTCTGGGGAGGTGACTTGGTCCTTCTGCTGGCACACCCAGAGATTTCTTGCCTTGCCTTTTCACTGCTTTAGTCTGGCTCCCACCACACAGCTTTGCTGCCTTTTTCCCAGGAATCTGCCCAACAAGGCTCTTTGTCACCCCGTACCAAGGACCCCTTTATTCCCTAAAGACTCCCTTCTCCTTTTCTGAATGACCTTCCCTTCTCCCTGTCCAACAGAATGAGAACTCGAGCATTTCCTTGCTGTATTTACAGTGTATAAGAGATATCTGGCTGAGAGACATCCATTCCCTGTTAGGGTTCTATTTAGGGTAATGGGAATCCATTGTGCAAGAGTACAACCCTCTGATTTTTATCTTGTGCCCTTGTCTTCCCTTTGTGTCTCACAGCGCTTTAATTAAGCTGCAGTTTGGAAGCTCTGTAAGACAGGGATATATCTGTCTTTTGTCCCATAAAGTAGTTTATAGAATGTCATAAAGACAGAAATTTTGCAAATCAATCTGCTGGCATGTCACCAATACGCTGGAGGTGAGGTAACGGGGAGTTCAGAAATGCAGAGCTCAGTGAAATCTGCTTGGGTTTATTGGGATTTGTTAATATCTCTGAAACCCAGAGCATTCCGTTCACGCCCATCTGAAGGACTTTCTAGGACAGAGCTGGGCAGATTTGAAAACATATTTTCATTCCTTCCTTATTAATTCCATCAGTGGCATTGTGCTATTCTCAACAGCAGCTGTGATTAGGTTTATCCCACATTAATCCAGAAAGGGGGAAGTAGACATTCAAAGTGTACTGACTTTCTCTTGAGATGATAAGGGAGGAATTACATAAGGAATAAGGCAGCTAGGGAGAGGAAGAAATGTAGGAAGGGATATTTTAGTCTAAGGAAGAGCTTTAGGAAACGTTTAAGACTACACAGGAATTGTGATTTACTGGAAAAGGATAAAGGCATAAAAAAAAGCCAATCTAAATTAGGAATTTAATTCAGACTAATGGCTTTTACTTGACAATTGACAGAAAAACTAACAATTCGGATATACAAATTTTTTTTTGCATTCTTGTAGGAAAATCACCAGAACTGAGCTTGAGATTCAAGGGTGAGGCAAATCCAACCAACACCACCTCCCAAAAGCTGCTGAGAGGGGACAAAATGTCCCTCGCCTTTCTTCTGTTTGAATTTTTTGATTTTCACAGAGACACAACCCCAGTAGTGTGACATTTTGCTTTGAAAAAGGGAGACAGAAAATAAACACAGGAGGCAGGGAAAATCTGTGCATAATCACCACTGCATTGGGCATTTAATTTATCACCTGGGATATCTCTGCATAAAAGCTACCGTGCTTCAACTCAACTCTACATGCTCTGAGAGCAAAGTAAATCTTGCATGGACAGAGAGCAGACCCAAAGCTACTGATGTCCTGAAGGCAAGATTTAAGTTCTGTTACAGAAAAAGGAAGGGAATGTTGATTTTCTGATCATCTTTGGCTCCGTAATACGGTTTTTACTTTTACAGTAAAAACTTTTACAGTTTTCTTATCACACAGACCAGAGCTGTCTCATAGGGTTTCTTTTCCTTATCTGTTGTTAATATCTATATATTCTATCTGTTATCTTAGCCTTGACTCACAATATATCAGTGGCAGAACATCTCTTGGCCTTTCTTGAATGACTTTTAGCACACTGTAGAAATAACACGAATTTTTTGAAATTAAAATCACCTCTGTGTCCTCTGTTTTTTTGGGATCCTTTTCTCCAAAACCCTCTCTTTCCTTTCCAAAACTCCCTGCCCCATTGGGAGCTCCTGAATAGGCACTGATAGCAATTATAACAAGTTTTACTAATATTGCTTGAAAGAGTCACAGGCAAAAGGGAGGTGGAATTCAGGTTGCAGAAGTGAGATTGCAATTAAAAAGGAGGGGTGAGAACGAAGAAATTAATCTCCAAAGAAAAGAAGGAAGGAATGCCTTTAAAATTAATTAGCAATTTTCAAGTGCCTCCAACCTCTCTGGTAGAATTAAACATGTTTACTCGTTGCCTCAGCATGTGCGTGTTCTGGGGAGTGACACACTAATTAATATTAAATATCTAGCCCATGGTCTGCCTCAGCTTTCAAGGCACATTATAAATATTGGCAAGAAAGATCATTAAAAACAACACAGATCGAATGTTCAGCTTGATTTGTAGAAATTGCCTGGTAGCAAAGGTGCTGTGAAGATGAATGAGTTTGTTAAAAGATTTCAAATATCAATTTGTAAGGAAACAAATAACTCCTTCCTCCCTCTGCAATGTGCCCACAAACACAGACAGAGCAGAGGGGAAAAACCCCAAGTTTCTCTCATTACTGTGAGAGAGTCACAGATTACAGAAAAATAGCACCTGTCTAGTTCTGCCTCTTGACAGGAATTTTTGAAGGGCTGGACCACAATTACCAGAGATTTCTCAGACTCCTCAATCATCCTTTCTCACCTGCTGCTCTCTGCTCCACCACACACTGACCTGCTTCTACCTCTTGCCCCCTCTCTGATGGGCAGCATGAAATCCAACAGTAGGACGCAGGAAACCTGCCATTTTCCTTCCCTGGGGCAATGTATAATTGGAAGCCTTTTGGTTTAGGATATTTTAAATCAGGTGAAAAAGCATTTGAAACATTGAAAAGGGAATTTTCAGACCAACTGGTAGACTCAGAAGAACTTGTACTTCTGACAGGCTGGGGGAATCTGTAAAGCCAGATGCTTTTACATCTCTGATCTTATTTTGAAGATCCTCTGTTCCATAAGGCTGAAAGTTATTTAGATTCAGAGTCACAGAATTCCTGCATCAGAGAATCAGAGAAAGGCTGACTTTGAAAGGGACCTCTGGAGCTCTTGTCCAACTCCCCTGCTCAGGCAAGGTCACCTAGAGCCAGTTGTCCGTGACTGGGTTGGAATGAGATGGTCTTTATGGTCCCTTCCAACACAAACCATTCCATGACTCTTTAATTTTATGATTCTTTAATTCTATGAGTCCATAATTCTACGATTCTCTGATACTAAACTGTGGGGAACTATTTTTGTTTTAATTATTATTAAAGACATTTCACATAACAGACTCTCTAACATCTTGTAAGGTAACACTGACCAAAAATTTTGTCAGTTTAAGAGAGACCAAAACTCCTTGTTTAAGAAAAAACTGAAAACCTCCACACCCTTATTCTTTTATGTGTCGTTCCTTACAAACTTCCATTCTTTTTTCCATAAATCTCTCTCCCTATCTTTCCAGTAGGTTTGATGAAACTACCACAGTAAGTAAAATATGGATTTTAGTGCTATTTGGATGATGTTTCTCTTCTCCTTCAATTTTGGGACAGATACTTTACCAAGACAACGTTAAAATAACACCGATCTTCAGATGACAGTCTGGCAATAGCTCAAAATCTAGGAAGGGAAGACAGAGAATCCTTTGGGGAAATTGATGAAAATGCCAAGGATACAGAAGGGAAAAGATAACATCTTCATTGCTGGAACACGCTCACCAATTTCACTGTGGATAGGAATGATTGCATAGACGTTGGACATCACAGAGAAAACGGATGTGCCCACTCTGGAATCGCCCTGCTTTTAAAAATCATGGAAGTTTTATCACAAACCCATCCCTGATTTTGACACCAGTGCTAAAGATGCTGCTACAAACCCCACAGTCAATAGGCTGGGAGGTGAACCAATCCCTCACAGCAGCTCCTGCTGTCGCGGCCGTTACCGTGTGAGCACGTCCCTGTAGCTGCATCTGCCAGCGATCCGTGCAGGAAACTTCCCTCTGGGAACACTGAGAAGGCCTGCATGGATGCAGGGGCCAGAACAGAGTCACTAATTTCCCTTGTGACAACGTTTTTCAGGCTCTGAAACGTGGAGATCCAGAAGCAGTGAACAGGGCTGCTCTGAAAATCAAAACCACCTTTGCTTTTACAGAGCGTCGGGAGGTCTCTTGTTCAAAGTGTGGTGTAAATCATAAGTGCAATTACATCTAAATATTGGGGAAGCATTATACTGCTAATACTAATTTTATTTTCCAAAAAAGGTTGCAGAATCAAGGCTTTCATTATGTGCAACCACTTAAGATTCCAAGTTACTCTTGCTAAAGAGGCAATGATAGCTTTGGTGTCTGGGCTAAGATCCAAATGAGTAATTATATTCTACAAGCCTACATTCCTCCTCAAGTTTTATATGAGATAAAGTTCTTTTCACTTAGCAATGTTTCTTTTTAAAGACTGACGTTTTCCAAGCCAGAGGCAGCTGCATTTCACTGGTGGGTGAAATAATCCCTATGTAAACATAATTTGAATAAATCAAGTGCTTTGTGGTTTTCAAAGTGCCATGTCCACTCCAATTCATGGTTTTCATTTGTTACATGCATGGGATAAAAACCTGTAATGCAAGAAAAACAAAAGTCCATCAAATCTTTGATTTCAGGGAACAGCCTCAGCACAGACAATGGGGAAAAATGCTTTGGGAAATTCACATTTGCTTTCAGGTGTTTGGTTCATAAACAGCCTTTCATGAAATGGCATTCAAACCGCAATATAGTGCATGTAAAAATAAAAGAGCTCCTCACCTGCTGAAACTTCCATTAACAAAACTCCCAATAAGATGAACTGAAATGAAAAAATCTGTGAACTTCCTCGAGATATATTTTAGCAGGCTCCAGCTCAGTAAATAACTAATGGGTATGAGTTTTTGCTTATGTTCAGAAACATAAACTCAGAAGCACAGATTCAAAGTGCTTTACTTGCTAATGATTCTCAATGCATCAAAGCTGAGAGGTGCCGAGGCACAGGAGCTGAAACTGATAAGTAAAAGGCAGCAGTGAAATTTCCAGGCATTTTAAGGTGTTTGCAAATTGGAGCTTGAACTTAAAATATAGTTCTGTTCAGAACACACAGTTCAGAGAACTGCTGTCTGCAATCTGTGGAACATTACTCAGTGGATGTTGCCATGTCCAATGTTTTATTTCAGATGAGTAGTTACAGCCAGAGACAGAGCAAGTAGTTTCCTTTGGATGTTTTTCCCATGAATGATCCTCTTTTAAAGAATAAAAGGAAAGCTGCTCATACAGCCCTGCTAGGAACAGGAAACCCCGCTGGTTTTTGGGGTAGGATCCATACATAGATCCCACAAGGAAGAAAAGTGAAAAAATAAAAAAAGAGGATGGAAGCTTGTGCTAAGGGAATAACTCCTTTCTCAAGGTATGTTGTCTGCACCGGGCACTTCTCTGGTGGTCTTATTTTATCCTTGATTGTCTCTGATGTTCTGGCACCCTCCTCATTCCCTTTCAGCCTCCAGCCAGGCCAGGAACACTTTGCTTCCTTGTGGCAAAATTCAAAAGTCAAAGCCCACTAGCACTGTTCTGTGCCTCTGTTTTGTTCAAATACACAGGTTTGTTGGACTAATAACTTGGAAGCTAAGCAGAGTAAATCATAAACAATGTTATTACTGCACAACAGTTCTTACCAAGCTAAACCTTGTTATTGCAAGGTATTGATCAGACTGGTCGAATCTCTCATAGCTTAAAGGATTTTACATCATTTACAGTAATTACAGTGTCTTCCTAAGTGCTGAAGGTATCTCTGAACTCCCTGAAGGATGTTCTGGACAGGCAGAATTAAGTGATAATTTTCCAGTTACCTCTGTGAAGCCAGTATTCTGCATTCTTGGAGAACATTTTATATTTATGGATCTATTTCTGAGGGTTGACCTCTCCCAGACCAGCTCAGTGCCAGGGGGAGCAGCAGGTCGGGGAACTGGCTCGCTGTGCCCACATCCCACATTGCATAACCTGGCACCATCTGCTCCCCAGCTGCAGGGGAATCCCACACGTGGTTCCAGTCACATCGAATCTGAAGCTGGAAAAGTGGAGACACTTCATGTTCCCTCTGAGCTGCGACTGAGATAAAAATACCCCAGCTTCCTTCTGCTGAGCGTGTGGGCTCGCTGCTGGGGAATTTCGTGCTGGAATTTTGCCTTCCCAAATGCTGCCCTGCCCTGCTCTGACTGCGAGCCCGCACCCCACTTACACTGAGGTACACTAAGGTACCACTCAGGAAATGTGCTCATTTTCCCTCAGCAAATAGGTGCTTTTCATTATATAATCACTGTATAGTAATTACACCCTTTTTACAGCCCGGCCAAGGGCTGGCACTCTGGCAGTAAATAAGTTTATCAAAGCAGCAGTCACAGCCAGTCATTTCCATTCATCTCGACTACAGGCAAGGACTTTACAATCTACCTTGGGACATTGTTTCACTATTAGCAAAGCAATTGAGAGAAAAGTGCCTTTCAGCCACGGGCTTTGTTTGCAGCCAGGGACGGCTCAGGATGGCATTGATGGTTTTGTGTTGGTACCTGCCAGCCTGGGTTAATCCTTAGTGACAGGTCCCCACTGGCATCTCCCTGTAGGATGAGGGCCTGTGGGTGCAGCACCTCAAAATCTGACAGTGAGTACCTTCTGACACGTGGGGGTTCTCTGAGGATGTGATGGGAGGCACAGCAACTCTTCAGAACAGGAAAAATGTGCAATACTTCAAATAATAGGAAAATATTGGGAGTTTCAACCTTAAAAGTTTTTCTTCAGTCGGAGGCGTAATCCAAGTCAAATAAATAACTACAGTGACCCTGGAGCAGGAATCCTTGAATTCATCTCCTCATCCTGGCAGCGATTTGAGATATGACCTTGGGCAAGGTCAAGTTCAGATTTTCTGTACCTCAGCTTCCCCATTTGGAGAAGGGTAATAATAATTCTCACTCCACAAGAAGACCATGGGGCTTAACTACCATCCATAAACCACCTTGAAACCCTTATATAAAAGGTTCTGTAAAAGGGCAAATGTAATTACTGTTATTACAGTGGTGCAGCTATAAAATATTCATGGTATAATGGCAAGTCCAGTGAACACTCAGAAGCTTGTAAGATCAATTACTGTGCATGAATGCACAAGCACATTAGCAGGTTGTACAGGATGCCAGGCAATTTCCTTCCAGCTCTAAGGTCCTGTCCTGCAGAGGGTCAAGAGCCTCAGTTTCCCACTTAACTCCAAGAGAGGCCCTTGAAAATTGTAGGAAAGTCGGGTTCAAGTATTTTGCAGGCTTAGAATCTTGAAAGAGAAGTAGAAATTCTTATTATAAAAAAAAAGAAAAAAGTCTATGGTTTTTGTATTGATCGGAAACCTTCTAGTAAAATTCAATGATGGGTTGTGCTGGTGCCAAGCACCCAAGAATGGAGGGTTGGATCCACAGCTGCTACAAATCAAATAAATCATGGCAGCATTTCTAAAGTCAGTGCAGCTACACTGATTTATGATAGCGATGCTCTTAAGAGCACAATGCATTCTTGAGGGTTTTTTTTAGACATGAATGAGAGTGATTACACCAAAATAAACTACTGCTACACTGGTAAAATAAAATAAATAAGCAAATAATTAAATCCACTTTTTTTTTTCCCCCCCAGAATCAGTGGTTACATATTTATACAGAAGAAGTGTCAGGATTGGTTAGTCATTGAAATATAGATAAAAAGTTAAGACCTTAGGATTTAGAACAGCAACTGGCTATATTGTGGATTTGAATTATTCCTGTTCCTCCTGTTCTTGCATTTGTCGTTACCTAGAGGGTCACAGCTGTTTGGGTTTGAAGCAAATTGTCATTAATGGCTTCCTAACCAATTACAAGATACACTTAATAAGTGATGGTGCTGTTATGCAATGCAGTTGTTCCAGGACTTCTCTCTCAAGGACAACACTGAAATTTTTATGGGGTCTAATCCCTGTTGTCACATTGTCTGGATGCATTTCCTCAGACTTGACACTCCACACACCACTGCTATCACACCCCACCCCTCCTTTCCAGCACACCTGAGCTCCTGTCCATTTGGATTTCCTCAGGCTGGAACTGGTGGCAAAGCAAGATTTCTCAAAATATGAATCCCGGTGTTTCACAGGAAATATCAAAATTTGCTTCTGTAACATGCTATGGGATTTTAATGTAATTTTTTTTAGAAGAAGAAAAATTTCTGTTCAGCTCTGTGGGTGTTCCTCAGTGATGTATAAAGGGGAATTTGCCCAGTGAAAAAGAAGCAGTCAACATTTCCCTTGCTTCCCTGTAAGCCCAGTATAAAGGCTGTGACTTGGAAAGCAGCCCCGAAGCTCTGGAGGGGCTCTGTCACTACAATTAGGAGTTCTCAGAGCAAAATGCTCCTCCATTAGAAATTGTACAGCTGAAACTTCAGTTAGAAGATCTATTTTCAGCAAAGACCAAGAAAATTGTGCCTACACATAGTCGTGAACTTGGGCTCCTTGACTGCTGGGTGGATTTTCAGGAAGCTCTGAGAGTGGATGCTTCAGGATCAGATGTTTCCAAGCTTCTTGGCACCATGAGAATTCATCTGGCCTCTTTTCATAGGAAAGGCACACCAGAACTGCAAGTTCTTTGCCAAAAACCCAAATTTCCCAGCCCACCAGGCCCTCGACAGCACAGCTGTCCAGGCTCCAAGCTCCCAGTTCCTGGCAGTCTGTCTAACTCTTTTCCACAGGGGAGAACGAGCAGATTCCCTTTATCCTGCTCATCCCAGCAAAAAGGCAGGACCAGTGGGAAGCATATATTGATTTTGGAGGAAAACAGGTAGCCTTGGTGTGATCAGACTACCTCAGTGAATGTGAGTGAAAAGTTGGAATATTTAAGTTCTGCAGAAAAAAAAATGCAGTAAGGAAAAATAAAGCAATGCATCCTCTTTGCCATTGATTTAAGATTTAAAATTTTTCATGGCTTCAGGATCATTTGTGGAACCCAAATTTTCCTCTCCAGGTGGCTTTTGCCTAAGACATGACAAGTAGATAAAAAGCTCTCTGGGAGTACAGGAGCGCGAAGTTTTGCTGTAATTTAGGGCAAATATCTTGAATTTCTGTTCATGTTCATGTCCAGCACCCCTGTTTCTTCTTACATCCTGGTGTTTGTTCAAATCACATTATTACATAAATATACTTTGCCCATACTGAGGGAGAATAGATGCACAAAGTGATGAAAAAAGGTATTTAAGTATTTAGAGACAAGAATAGTTATCATAGAGGGATATTGAAAAGAAGAAAATGGCAAATGCTGTGTACATTAGCAGCTGACAAAATGACTGGTGAGGAAGATCTTCCACTGTCTGAAATATTCAACATCCACAGCTTTTGAAATGGAGTTCATCATGCAACAATTTTCTAAATGGGAAATTTTGACACAATATTTCTTTTATCTCATTTCTTCTATAAGGATATTCAGGGAATGTATTTGTGCCTTTTTTTTCAGCATTGGGCTCTTCATCTCTGTTTGAATAACAGTGCAAGATAAGAACCCCCAAAATCTATTAAAGCTGCTGCAACCTCCAGAAACTGAAAAATCTAAGATTTAAAAAAATAATAATCCTTTCAGCAGCCAAGATGAGATAAGTTCACAGCTGATGGGTAGAATTACCTACAATTCCTGCCCAAATAAAATCCAGCCCATGCAATGGTTTAGGCCAATCCTTTCCTCCTGCACATCCCAGTCTGTGGGACCACAGACAATATTCAGATTAGATGTGCATAACCCTTTGTAAAACACCTGGTCTGACCAAATAAATGAGCTCAACACCCCCAAAATCATGAGTTTTGCAAGAAAATCTTGCCCATTGCACTTCAAAACCTTCCCATGCTGCGTGTCTTCTGCTGTGTCCCTCAAACACTGGAGAAATTTCCTCCTGCAGCAACAATTCACAGAACGAGGGTTTGAACAATCAGACTTTGTGAACAATAGGTTTATGCATATGCATTAGCTGTCCTAAAACTTCTGCTTAATGAATAATCATAAAGATAATGCCGCTGATTCCCTGACTCAGGCAGGATGTCATTTTGGGTTGCATACTTAAAAGATGAGAAAAATGAGGACGTTTCAGGCATGAGAGTGACACCGAAAGTGATGACAATGGAAGTATCAAGGCTGGAATGAGGGATGTGATAGATGAGAACACTGAAGAAATTTAAGAAGGGTGGGAAAGAATAAGAAAGATGAAACTTGTGATGGATTTAATGCCCAAGATATAATATAAGAATACTGGATGTGGTACAGAGGGGAAAAAACAGCTTGCCTCAGAAAGATAGAAGGGTGAAGATAAGTTGAAGCATATTTCCCACAGCAGGCTCTAGAAGGATCATTCAAAGCAGTAGGGAATAATTTGGGAGCTGCAGTTTGTGCCAGGCAGAGGCAAGGATGGATGGTGTGACACTGGGATGCAGAACTGGGTGTTTAAGTCACCAAGAAGATTTTTATCTTGTCTGGAAAATCCCAGCTCCTCCAGATGTGATGGATGCAGAGCTAAGCAGCCTTGCAGCTAACCTGGGTGATAACAGGAATGGATCCTGAAGGAAGGGGGCTGGTGACAGAGGAAAGAAAGGCAAAATCCAGCCAGCTTACAATGGGAAAATGAGGATTTAATAGGGCTTTATTAAGCCATCCCAGAAGAGCTGTCAGAGAGCCAGTCTGATACATGAGAGTCAGGCTGAGGGAGATACATCACAGGCTGAGAGCTGTGAGGCTTCAGAAAGGAGCTAATAGCTCTCCATCTTTCATGTAGGCTGGGCATGGACTGCACAAAACACGTTCTCTACAAGGGGAATTTCATCCCCCATCAAAACACAGCCACCTCTCTGGTGGGTTGGCCAATTTCATCTTTCCTACTAACTCTACCAAATAGCTTTGGAAGAGTTAGCAGAGAGCCATTCCCCTCTTTGAAACTAATAAAGTAATTTATGTGAGCAAAATGTAATTATCCAAGCTGAAATCCAGCCAGCAGATTGGTTTCACATTTCTGCTGAAGCAAAGCCAGCAGAAATAGGCAGGATTCCTTCTTAAGCTGGAGTAGGGATTGAATCCGGGCTCAAGTGGAATGAGAGGGCCCTGAAGAATTGCTCCTGAAAGGTGTTAACCATAGACCTCCCTCTCTTCAGTGTGACAAAGGTGCTCAACACCTTTTCTCATGGCCTGGTGCAGTACATGGATGGGGGTAATTTGAAAAGCTCACCTTTGTGAAGGCAAAGGGAGATTTACTCACATCTCCTACTGGTACAGGATTTGGCCAATAAACACGTTCCTCTGTGCTGCCAAAAATAAGCCTTGTGTCGATCACTCCTGACCCTGCAAGGGAATCGGATTTACCAACATCACAGTCCCAAATGGCCTGGCTGGAAGATGGCCAGGGCATAATTCAGGGTAGGAAATCTATCACGGAGCCCCTTGACACAGGTGGGCCTGTGGAGAGCCAAACTGCAGCCTCATGTTGCCCAGACAAGAATTCCCTGGTGGCTCTGAGTGCCAGGGCTCGAGGCTGTGCACCTCAGCCTGGCCGGAGGGGTGAGTGGCTGGACACAGGAGCAGACAAGCTCGGGGCTGGGAGGCTTCAGTGTGGCTGTTCTCTGCCATGGCAGCCCCTCCTGCGGCACATCCTTGCTGCACAGGAGGGACAGTCTTGCCTCTGCAGTTAGAGGAAAAGCAGGAGTCTCAGAGCAGGCCCCCTGAGCAGCTGTGTCACCGCACATTTTGCTGTTTCATTTGGTCTCTGCGATGTGCCACTGAAAGAGGCGATTTCTGCTTGCAGTATTGCATCACCTCTAGGGTTATTTTTTGGAAATGTGTCTTATCTACCATGTCACCATTGTTTCCTTTTCTAACGAGCTGATACCAATGAGTCCACCTGTGGAATTTCTCCATAAAAACAAACCATGAAAAAAAAAACACCTAAAAACCAAACCAAAAGGAAGAAGAAGAAATTCAATATTTACTGGCATGTCTGCCTTACTGGCCTTTCCAGCTGTCTGCTTTAAGGTTCTTCGAGGATTAATTACTTGATGTTCATGGAATTATCTGAAAATAGAATGAGCTGCACAGTTGGAATTCACCCATGCAATTCCTGCTGTCCATTAAGAATTTTGTCTCATTTAGCCACATATTAGTGACCTCTAAACTGGGCTATCACAAACCCCTTGTCTATTCATAGAATCACAGGATGGTTGGGGTTGGAAAACCATCCAACAACTTCCATTACATCCAGTTGCTCCAAGCCCCATTCAACCTCACCTTAAACACTTCCTTAAAATCCTTGAAGATTCCCCTTATGTAGATGCAGCCTTGCCTGCTGAACTTGGATGAAAAAAGGATCAGTCCCTTCAAAGTCATCCAGAAGACTTCTACGTGCTGGTTTGTCCCTCACACAAGCTACAAACAGACCTAAGGCTGCCTTTAATTTGTGAGACAACTTCCCCTAATCCAGTTTGATGCTAAAAAAAACCCTGTAATTATGAAGAATAGTGGTGCTTTCTTCCAACTTCATTGTGTTCATGTTTCCCTTGGAGTCCCAGCCCATTAAACCAGATTATTTGATGGCAATCTCAGCTTTCCTTTAAAACATAGGTTGGATCCAGCACAGGTGGTGATGGGAGGCCTCTCTTTTTTTATATCAGTAATAAACATCTCCTGAAATCTTCCTAATAGTCACAACCAACTTCTGTGAAATCCAGGAGGCAGAATCCCATCTGTTCTCAGAGCTGGAAATTATTCATGGTCACCAGGGGAAATTGCTCCTAAGAGCAGGACCCAGCAATGCCTTTCCCAAGGGTGGCACATCTTGGCTTGCTCCTGCTTTCCAAAATTATCTCCACAATCTGCACGTTAGTGTCTGCCTAGGGCTGCCTCTGCTGTCAGTGCTTTACGCCACAGAAAATATTTGAATTTGAGTGTGGAGTTCAGGCCAGTCAGAACTCTGATCCTGAAAGGACTCTACAACACAGATTTCACTGCCTTTTAGCTGCTGAATTTGTGAAACTGTCTATAAATAAATGGAGATGCTTTACAGCTTTTTAAAGTTTTCTAGGGAATCTGCATCCTTAGAGATCTTTCCACAGGTCTTAAAATAGCCTGAGTTCTCTTCCAAGGGTGTTGACTGCTCTAATTTTGCACTTGGGGATTGTTTTATCTCCAAGATAACACAACACAGACACTGTGATGGTTTCCCTGACTGGGCCCATCAATCTCTGTTCCTCATTTGCCACTGAACAGGAGCTGAGGCATAACAGATGCCCTGGAATCATGTCACAGATTCCCAGGACAGTTTGGATTGGAAGGGAGCTTCAACATCTTTGAGCTCCAACCCCCTGCCATGGGCAGGGACACCTTCCCCTATCCCAGGTTCCTCCAAGCCCATCCAACCTGCTCTTGAGTATCAGTAGGTATCCCCTCTCATCAATATCTCATTTCAACCACCCCCTAACATTTATATCATTGCCTGTAACTAAGTTCTCCATTTCTTGAAACCCCCTAGACAGCCCCTGCATCCTCCTTGGGACACATCCTAATACTTGGTCTTTTCAGGAATGTTCCCTCAGCCTACACAAACGTGCTTAATTTCATGGAGCAGTGATCCCTGTCTCACTGAGCTTCTAATCTAAAAAACAAATTGCACTTGGGTTTCATTTTATGGATACAAGTACTAAGAAACAGAATTAAAGGCAGTTTCTCTTTCTGAAATTTTCAAGTTTCAAAAGAGGATGCACAAAAAGAACTTGCTGGAAACTATTGAAAGATTTCTGCTGTGATATTTGCAGCTCACCCATTGTTTCCATTCTCAGTTGCTTGAAATAGATTCCTTCTTTCTTTCTTCTTTTTTTTTTTTGTTAATTTCACTGTAACATCCAGAAAGCAGATGGCTAAAATACTGCTGGAATGATTTTCAGTGTTTAATTGGAAAAACTTTCTTTTTTGTTAATAGTAACATTGATTTGTAACACTGTTTCTTTTATATACCTCTATTTAGTTTAATTTTCAATTCAATAAACCAGAAACTTTAGGGGAAAAATCAAAGGGGGAAAATATTTTGACAACTTTTAATGAAACCTAGTGATTTTTTAAGTCTTCTCTTGAAGGAAAACTTTTTTTTCTTGAGGTAAACCCTCAACCAGCTGTACAGGCAAACTTAACAAAGCAGCAGAGCCTTTGTAAATCCATCATTTAAATGCAAGATCCACTGGGATGAAATGTGGCAACTGTTTAATAATGCACAGAAGCACCATACAATAATTTAAGATGAGAAGACAAGGAGAATGACACATGGAATTGAAAATGCAGCCTGAGTGTAAGCAGGCAAGATGTAATCATCTGAATGTGAATTTTGCCACGGCAACAGAGCAGGAATTCCTGCACTCACAGCTATTGCCATGACATCTTTAATGACAACTTGTCAAGGTGTCTTTTATGTCTTCTTCTTAGGAAGTGACATCCCCAAGTACAGAGAGTCCAAGCATTGGTTCTCATCAGCTTGGAGGAATGAGCCCCTCATGCTGAATCCTTATTATAATTTCTTCTGAATATTCAATGTATTTTTGGAATTGCCCTTAACTGGATAGCATAAACACTGATTAGACTTTGGGGCACCTGAGAAGGTCAAAATTGGACCACAATAAATCCCATTTGGATGTGTGAGGGTAAGGATGAAAAGTCATATTTTTGTATTTACTTAGGATGTATTTGTGTTATTAAAAGTTTGTATTATTGCCTCTCTCCACCATTCCTCTAATGCTTTGCTATCAAGTCTCATTGATTTCTTCTGATGTGTGTGTGCTAATTTTGCTGCTGCAGTGACAGTTTAAAGCCAGAAAAGGATGAATGACCTGGTGCATTTTTTAATTTCTTCCCTTTTAATTCTTTGCAGAAAAAAAAATGGCCCTTTGTCCAGCAAGGAACATCCACTCAGGGGATCAAACAATATTTCAACTCATCATGTCTGGACCAAAAACGAAGCACTTTGGAGGTCTTAATAAGTAAAAAAGAAGCACCAATCCAAAGACAATTCATTAGGGGAAAAATCTGGTGTAGCAAAGGGTGTCCTTTCCCTTTCCCTTTCCCTTTCCCTTTCCCTTTCCCTTCCCCTTCCCCTTTTTCCCATTTGTGCAGAGCATGAGCCCCTGCCCCACAAAAACCAGTTGCTCACTGGGCAGGGAAATAAGAGCTGAAGGTGGATAACAAAAGAAACTTTCCCCTTGAGGAAGTCACTCTCAGTCACAGAAGAAGAAAGAGTGAGCACATTATGGAGCTATTTTTGTATCATAATTCCTTTTGCTATATGATATTGCCCAGGGTTCTATGACTGAAGAGGTAAAGCTCTCTCCATCTTCATTAGCAGGGAGCTGGGAGCCAGGGGAGTTGTTCATTAGACAGAGAGATCAGACAGTCATGTAAAAAATAACAGAGCTGGGGCAGGAGATCAGCAGTGACCGGGGAAAGGAGTGGAGCAGGCAGAGTGAGGAGTGAGCAGAAGGAAGCACGGTGGTAAAGGCAGGAGTCCTGTCTGTAAATGAAAGGAGAATCCCAAAAAAGTCATGGTGAGAGGGGGTGAAGCAGGCCAGTGAGATGGTGGGATACTGTGGTCAGGCTAGTGGGATGAGAGATGGGTAAAACATAAGCCAAAGTATTGGCAAGCCTGGCTAAAGTCAGAAGATAAATACCATCCACAAAGAAACAGGAATATGGATTAATGCTTCTGATTTCCCACCTTTCCCCCTCTTGTTTGTTTTGTTTCTCTTTTCATCTGCTTGACAGCTCACTCTGGGAAGGATCACAGCTTTGCTTGTCCCTCTGATGAGCTGAGCATCTTGTTCTCACTGAACAAAGACATAGTGGCGATAAGAAAGGGAACAAAGCAGAACCCTGACTTTCCTGAGATCCACAGGAATTTTTCAGTGATCCCTGAAGATTCCAACCATGAGTTCTGTGAGCTCTTCACTAGGAGTCTGTATCTCAGTGTAGATACCTACACCCCCTTCATAGTTAATGACCAGAAACGGATTTCAGGGCTATCATTCACCTCTTCAGGAGGGAAATGTATAGAAGAGGTAAAACCCTAAAAGAGCCTGTTTCTTGCATAAATTCTCAGCCTAGGAGGGCCTGGCTCTTGTGTAGATGTCTGTAGTGCACTGAGATGAATCCTGCTCTCTGTGCCCAAAGAAGTGCAGCGTGATAAAGCCATGAAATCAGACTTGTGAAGGAAAGGAATGGGGGTCATTCCTTTCTCACTTCTTCATCAGGCTTCACTGCTTCCCTCTCCGCTTCCCGAGATAAGTCACTCTCAAGAGTGAAAATGAGGATCCTCCAATCTGTGACTCATTTGAGTGCATAATATTGCCTGCAATGAGGGGTGGTGGAGATGCCTGAGGCAAGTCTTTCCATCAGCTCTGCTGGGACTGGGGAATGATGGAGGTGTTGGATGGAGGAACTGGCTCGAGCTGAGCTGGTGGAGGGGAGGCAGACGCTGAGTTAGTCATCTGTCGTGATGCGGAGTAGAAGCTGAGCAGGTAAGTTATGGGGAAAAAAAAAAGACCCCATGCATCATCCTTCAGTCTTCCAGACTCTCATTTCCATTTCCTAATGAAAAATGAACAGGCAGGCAACTATAAGTTTCAAAAACTTTAAAAGGCCATTCAAAACCTGACAGGGAAGAAAATATCTGCCGCTCTTCAGAAAGTGCTGGGATTTCTGAGCAGATGGTCTGCTTGCTTTCCTGAAGTATAGAAATTAAATTGATGTTTCTAAAGCGGCATCCAGGCCTTTAAAGATAATAACCAGACACGATGTCATTTGCACTGAAGTGCAGAAAACTCTGGTAATGAACTGTGGGAGCAGAGTAGGTCCAGTCCAGCTCCTGTGAACCAAAAGATGTACAGTGCTCGTGGTACATATGGCACAGGCACACTCAGCTGCTGCTATATGTCTTTTGTTTGGTAAATACTATATTTAATGGCCTGCCATTAACTGCTGAACATACCAAGTTAATTTTGCATTTAAATTGTAAAACTTCAAGGAACTTCATAATTGCGTATCTTTTTAGCAAATGACAAGCCATATGCTAGGAAATTTCAAGCCACTAATTAAACAAAACATGCCCAAGCATGTTTTTTAACAAATACTGTACATCGTTATTTAAATTCAGGGCAAATACTGTTCTGAGCACTACAAATAGCTAAAATGGTGTTTAATAAGATACACCATCTGCATTTCAAATTGATGCCACCCACATTTAAATCTCTTGAATAATCCCACTGAACAGTTACTGGGGAACAGAAATGCATTCATGGCTCATTCCATGAATCCAATCCCACTGTTCTGGGCAATTCTTGTTGGGTTATTAAACTCACTGGGGTAAAACTGCCAAAGTGCTGCCTGCCAGCTCCCAGATCACACTCATCCAGAAGTGCACCAACCAAACCAAACTGTCCTTTCAGAGCCCTGGAAAGGGAGTAATTGGAAATAAATCAAAATAAATGTGGAGGTTTTTTTCTCTTTCACCCCCTACCCCCATTCTATTTAGCCACTCAGTGCTACCAATATATGGAACCCTACAAATTGTGTAATCTCCAGATAACTGCTGGGGCCATCCCTCCATCAGCTGACAGGCAGCACACTGGAAGAGAATGCACAGAATAAACCTCAAAAAGGGAAAATTACGGCATTCCAGCATAGAGACATTTTTCCACCTCTCTCCCCCCAGCCTCCCCAAGAGAAGAAGCCTGAAATGCAACAGCTGTTTGGTTTATCATCCAAACATCCACCATGGACAGGGTTTGCAGGTGTTCAGAGTCCTAAGCACGTTGTCTTGTCTATGCCAAGACAGCTGGTGTGAAGTCACAGGCTAATTGTGACAATTCTCCTACCAAGGAGCTACAGGGCGCAGTTACGACAATTAACATGGCAGAAATGGAGCCCGGGAAGGGGGGGACTTCAGCAGAGACATCTGCTGGGAAAATGAAGTCAGTATGGCCCTTTTCTAAATTTTTTTTTTTGTGTGCTTTTTGTTGTTCGAGGTTTTTAAATTTTGGGGAGGATTTTCTTTTCTGCTCTGCAGCTGATGTTTTCCTGTGGACAATTACACTCTCCCTGAGATTATTTATCAGTACACTGCAAAAACTACTTGCAGCAAAAGCTGTGGGATTGTCTTAAAACCTCTGAGAGCTTGGAAATACAGCCAAGTCTTCTGTTCTACCTGGTTGGGTCAGGAATATATTGAATGACACCCAGAAGATTAAGCCAGAGCCGGTCCTAACACTATAAATAGCAAAGCAAAGCAGCAGCTCAGGGGTTCTGCCTTTCAGCATTAACTGAATTTACTTTTTAGTGATTTAGAAGGGTGGCATAAAGATGAAATGTATCATTTATATGTGTGCTATGAAAGGCTCTAAAACTTGTGTGCAGAGCCCCATTAAACTGCCTCTCCTCCAGCCTCCGTGGTGCCAAAGGGACCGTATGTTTTCACAGGCATTTAGCCAGTTGGAGGTACAGCCACCAGGTCAGTTCTTTCACTTTATGTCGTGTTCTCCATCTGATCCCTTCAGAAATGAGTCTCTGTAACACACTGTGTCTTTCCCCCTGACAGGGACAAACAAAATGGGCCTCGACAGCAAAAAAGCACAGCTTGGCCTGAAACTGTGCCACACCAGCCCTGGTGCTTTGGGTCACAGGGAATTTTAAGACATTTTAGGACTTTGGTTGAACTGTTTAGATTTAGAGTAGGTTTTAGGAAGAAATTATTCCCTGTGAGGGTGGTGAGGCCCTGGCACAGGGTGCCCAAAGCAGCTGTGGCTGCCCCTGGATCCCTGGAGGTGTCCAAGGCCAGGTTGGACAGGGCTTGGAGCAGCCTGGGACTGTGGAAGGTGTCCCTGCTCATGGCAGGGGGTGGAATGGGATGGGGTTTAAGGTCTCTTCCAACCCAAACCATTGTGTGATTCCATGAATTCTTTCCTGGTGCTGCAGGGTAGCTCCTCTCTCCCAGCTCTGCACCAGATCTCACCTGTTGTGTTTGCTTCTTCTGTGCTTCCTGGTTTTCACTTTGGATTTCCAGAGGACAGAGGTGTTAAAACTACTACTGACCTTAGGGACTTGTGTCAGATGCAAGTAATAAACACATTGAGACTTTTTAAATCCATTCCTGCCACATTTATTTGTCTCATTTCAGCTTTCAAACCCTGCCACTTGTGGTGTCTCCCAAATCCCTTATGTGTGTTTTTAATGCACTTTTCTGCGAGCCACTCCACATTTCTGAACCCAACCACAACAGCTCAAGAGACTCCTTTAGAGTCCAAAAAACCTATTTGGGGTGTAGATTTTAAACAGCTCAAACCAGTTTTTAGACAAAAAAAGAGAATGAACTGATTTTTATGGAAACCACAACACAGAACTCCTGGCAATGCTCTCAGAAATGATCCCTCACCAAACTTCACTCTGGAAGGGGTTTCAGAAATGCTCAGCTCTGCTCTGTTCTTAATAGATTCTGGGGGAGTGTTCAGCACTGACTTCATCAAAGTAGAGTTTGGCCAGCATTGAGTACTTCTGAAAATCTCATCCCTCTTCTATCAATCCATCCATTTTTAATTAAGAGCAAAGAGGGCTATAGTTGGTATTATGGATTAATGGTCTGAAAAATTTCAGTTAAATTTACATAAGCCAAAGAAATTATAATAAAAGCAATAAATCTAACAGCACTGGTACATTTTGTTTTCTTTCTTTATCCCCCTTTTTCCCTTTTCTAACATTAGTCTCCTTGAAAAGTGGACAAATAGATATTCTTAATTCCCCTTTTTTAAAAGAATTGCTGAGTTCAGCATGGAGTCCATTTTGACTGCTAAGTTAAGATTGTGAAGTTAATTCTAACAAGATTTAAAATGGAAAAAAGCCTTTAATCTTCACAGTAGTGTGAGCCAACACTCATAGCTAAGAAAGAAAAGGAATTAATTATCTGCAATAAATAGAAATAGATTGAAAAGCAGAAAGGAAGGAGGCTAAGACACAAAAATATTTAACTTTATCAGCCCATACAGCAGTATTTCTGTTCATTGTCTCTTTGGGATCCTCAGTTATAGAATCACAGAATGGTTTGATTTGGAAGGGACCTTAAAAACCTTCTAGTTCCAACCCCATGCCATGGGCAGGGACACTTTCCACTAGCACAGATTGTGCAAACACAATCCAAACTGGCCCATCCAACCATCATTTCCAAATTTTTTTTCTGGAGCCTTTCTGATTCAGGCTGGTTTTTTTTTTTGGTGAGCTACCTTCTGAAACCCAGGCTGATGTTTGAAACTGCTCTTCTAAGGACCATGAAGATGATCAGAGGGGTGGAGCATGTCTCCTACAAGGAAAGGCTGTGAGAATTGGGATTGTTCAGCCTGGAGAAGAGAAGACTCCAGGGAGAACTTCCAGCACCTTCAGGGCCTAAAGGGTACAGGAGACCTGGAGAGGGACATTCGGAAAGGGCGTGGAGTTATACGACAAAGGGGAACACTTTTAAATGGAAAGAAGATTTAGATGGGATATTGGGAAGAAATTGTTCCCTGTGAGGGTGCTGAGCCCTGGCACAGGGTGCCCAGAGAAGCTGTGGCTGCCCCTGGACCCCTGGAAGTGTCCAAGGCCAGGTTGGACAGGGCTTGTAGCACCCTGGGCTAGTGGAATGTATGCATTTCCCTAGAAGGTGCACTGAAGGAGACCAAGCAGCCTGGAATTCACAACATCAGGCAAAACCCACAAATCTTTGTTGTTCCCTGCACAGAACGCTGCCCCTGGGAATTAAACATTGTTTGCCACACTGTCCCTGACAGCAGCCACGCCCCTGTGAGGACAGAGGTCAATCTACACCAGGACCTCAAAGACAGAACCTTGGAACATTGCAAAACAGGTCTTGAAACTTATCTTGAAACTTAAGTTTCACTTATGGAAACTTATCCATAGTGAAAACACATCCAGCACTTCTGGATGAAACATGCAGAGTCCCGAGTGCTTGGAAGAGCTTGGTTCAAGCTGGATTTTCCTCCATGGTATTTGCCAGCACATGCCCACATTTAGCCACTTGTCCGTGACATGATGTATTGTCCTGTAATTACTTTTTTATGCCACGTCCCAGCCGCATTCTGAATGTCACACATTTTAATTAGCTACAAGCCCATTAAAGTGATGCCTTTTCACTCCATGTGCCCTGGGAAGGCTGGGCTGTTTTAAAGGAGTGATTGAAGCTTGCAAACAGAAGCCAGCAATATGACAAAATTAACTGGACTCATTGTTTGTAAAAAGCAAAACTAACAACCCGTGAATAATTATTTTTTCCCATTAAATGGTGTGCTGGGATATCCTTCTGACAAGCCCCTCTCAGGAGTTGTATGTGTAAGTATTTTATGGTGTCACTCTTCCCAGCAGTGTGACATTTTTTTAATAAGTCATCAAGTCACACCTCATGGTTTTCCTATTTAAAGATGAAATGAACCCCTGACATATCCAATAAATCATATCTATCCATGCATACATCCATAGACTTGCTAAACTTCAGGTTTTAATATGATTTCTGTTTGGGGTTACAAAAACAGTGAATGCCAGATTTCTCCATGTTTTCCCAGAGGTAGATTTTTTTTTACACTGACCTTGGGATAGGGGAGAGATGGGATGAAGCAAATAAAAATGAAAATAAACAGAGGGAAAGAAGCACTGTGGGCTGATTGCAGGAACAAATGGGACATAACTGAAATTCTCAGGAGACGAGATGCTGTAGAGAAGAAATAGGTCAGATTTGTTCAGATACCCTCTATTTAGAATCACAGAATGGTTTGGGTTGGAAGGGACATTAAAGATTATTCCACCACAGGGACATCTTCCACTAGCCCAGGGTGCTCCAAGCCCTGTCCAACCTGGCCTTGGACACTCCCAGGGATCCAGGGGCAGCCACAGCTGCTCTGGGCACCCTGTGCCAGGGCCTCACCGCCCTCACAGGGAATAATTTTTTCCCAATATCTAATCCACGTATATTTTCCTTCATGAAGTCTTATTGAGTAGGGTAATGGATTTTTTCTTAAACAAGCCAACAAAAGAACTCCACCCCTATGGATTTTCTCATGTCATAAAATGAAAGATTCGAGATGAAAGTATTTAAGTTTGGGGATTTGTTTGGTGTTTTTAAGCAGACATTGTGAATTCCCTACAGGAAGGAAATACTTTTCATTAAAAGAATTACGTTTGGTTGACAATGCAATTTTCCATCAGATTAATTTCTCTGGAAGTCCCTAATGTGATCTCAGGGGACAGAACTGCTGCCACCAGTGTAACTCGCAAAGGAAAGTAATGGAGGGGGTACAGCAGAGGGAAAAGAGACCAGAATTCCAGGTACGTGTCGAGGATTTGTCTGTGCCACAGATCCCAGCAGATATTGCTAACAGCAAAAAGCCCTGTTAATATTACAAAGGATGGCAAACAGACCTTTAACCTGAGGGATCAACACTGTTGAGGTTTTGTACTGGTGTGGAACTGAACTGAAGAGAGAGAACCATCTAACAATTTTCTTTTTATTAATGAATTTCTCTTTAGTTACCTTTATCACTAAACCCCACTGCTGCCTTTTGCCCTCTCCCTTTCAGACTGATCATCAGCACTGGATGTATGATCTTATCTAACCACTTAGCTCCAGCAAAGTATGTTAGTATTTTAAATGCTAAGGGAAAATTGATTTCCCCCTTTAAAGAACTGTATTTCTGTGTCGTGGTGATTAGGTGTGAATATTCCAATACCTTTCCCAGATAAAGAGAGCCTCCTGGGGGTGTTTCGAGGGAAGCATTGTACTATAATTATTATTAGATGAGTTCCTCCTCCTCAGTATGGAAGTGAGCAGTCTGCAGTGAGGCAGCCTGTTTACTAAAGGGTTGCTTCAAAATAAAATAAAATTACTTTTACAATAACTTGGATGTTTCCTCCATGGAAGAAAATTGAGAACTGGGTAAGAAATAGAAGGGTGAGAAGCTAATTTACCAAGAGAAAGCATCATATAAGTTTTCCCCAAAACTACTCAGGATTTTAGAACTCACTAAGAAGCTGCAGCATAAATAGAAAACAGAGGGGAGAGGAGCATAAGAACTACAAAATAATCACAGCAGGTCATGTTAACCAGTTGCCCAGGGCTTGTGGTGTCATTCCATGAATGTAAACCTAAATGCAATTCCATCTTCTGCTCGAGGAGATTTCAGCCCCTGCTCTCCCGGGGGAGGACCTTGTGTGGCTGCAGCGTGGCACATTCCCAGGGAGAGGAACCATTCTGTGCCTCCTGCTGATGCACTTCCATCTGGCACTGCTAATTACACTTTCACCTGACATGAGGCTTGATTATTAATTGTCCTGGTTGCTAAAACTCGTTCTTCTTTCCTGCCTTAATGAAATGAAGCAGAGATTTAGTGAGCCCAGCTCAGACTTGTCTCTGCCTCCATGTCAGTATTCCCTGGAGCCTGGAGCCTTTGTTTTACATGGATGAGCTGCTTGTTGCAGAGATTGCGGCCTCAGGTGAGTTCTGTGGTGGTATTTTCTCCCTCAAATCCTCTTGGCAGAGGGGTCACATTCTGTGTTCCATAGTCCCTGAACCCAAGCACACGGCGGGGCGCTCACACACGGGAGGTGGGGACTCCTGTCTCCAAATAGCTACACCCAGAATGGACAAACAAACTGGAAAAGCAATAGCAGAAATAATTATGGCTCTTATAGCCAACCACAAAAGGATTAAAGGATGTGGAGATGTGGCTTTTCTACACACCAAAGCGAAATCAGGGGTGAAATCTGTGCCTCCTCTACCCAGTGGTCAGTGTTTCAGCAGCTGGGGCAATGAAACATCTCCTTTTCTCCAGTTAGGGAGTATGGTCCTTTATTTCTTATTTATTTTTCTCCCTGATGCTCTGAATTACAAATATTTGAACTTTTTATTCACCAAGAGGGTTTTTTTTTCACTTGGCATGAAGTGAACAGGTTCCTGTGGTCTCATTTCAGTTTTTCTCTCCCACATCACTGCCATTCCTCTCTCCACTCTGGTAGCTGAATCTCAGGTCCCTTTGCTTTCAGTCCAAAGTACTCGGAAGCAATTCAGTCTCAAACTAGAAGTTACCTCTTGTGAAAGTTCAGCCACAATTTACAGGAAAACAACAATCCTTGCTTTGGATGCAGTATCAGAGCAGCATGGAAACCTCACCTGGGATACTACACATCCAACAGAGAGCAAGGATCAGTGTCCACAGCACATTCAGGTTGTGATTTCACCTGGCTCGTGTCTGGCGAGATAAGAGATGCATTGGCACCAGATCCTCCAGGAGAGGAAAGGCTTGGTTTGGGTTTGTTCCATGGTTATTTCTGGCTTGCCCACTGAGTGGACAAGATGGCACTAAATAGCTGATATTCCACAAATATGTCCCAGAGGAGATGTGGCTGCCAGTGCCTGTCACACACACAGACAGACACAGTCTCACGCAGTTTGTGAATATACAAAGAGCCCAAACTTCAGCTGACTGAAGTGCTACAAATCATCACATACAAGAGCCCAGCCCCTCATTAAATATCCTGCTTTAGAAGCCACTCATTCCAGAGAATTTTGTGGAGAGCGTGGATTGCCAGTGTTTCCTGTTCCATGGGGCTTTCTCCCTTTCTTAGTGACACTGGTGTCACCTGCTTGTGACCAGTCTGTGGGCACAGCCCAGGCTGAGTTGAGCCCCTTTAGGGAGCTCTAAAAGCTTCATTCTTGGCAGTGGTGTCACTGCTCCTTGAGGTGCCATGGTGGTGGCAGAGGACACCCATGATGATGGGAGGTGTGTTCAAGTTGTGCCACTGGAGTCAAGGCACGCCCGAGTCCTATCCCTGCAGACTCCAGAGTTGGAGGCAGATGTCCTGGCTTTGTGTCCCTGGAGACTTCACCCTTCTGTGCAGCCTCAGGGAGTTTGGTCAGAATCCCTCTCACCAGCTTGGGGATGTCTTTTCCTATTTACCAAGACAAGTGTGAACTCTTGACTGGGTAAAATTCAACTCAAGCGAAAAAATTTTCCTTCTGTTGAAAGCAGGAGGAATTTCGCCCTTCATTTAAATGCAACTTCAGACTAAAATCCAGCTCTAATTTAGAAGGGAATGAAGAAGTGGATGTCCTTGGTTCAAGGACACAGCATTGAAGTACAGATTAAATTTTCACTGTGGGGAAAGGACAATTTTGACGGCCAGGGGAACTTTCTTCTGCCCTCTTGCATCAACAGGATAGAGCCTTTCCAGCTGATTGATTATGGCAAAGGATATCTGGCTTTTTAAAGATGTGTCATATGTCACACAGCTTTGGAAAGTGACTGGGACAGATGGAAATCTGCAGAGGGACAGGGAGATGTTCCTTTGGGGCTAAGGATCATAAAAACATAGAAATATGCTGAGTTGGAAGGGACCCATCAGGATCATCCAGTCCAACTCCTGGCCCTGTACAGGACATCCCAAGAATCCCACCCTGTGCCAGAAAGCATTGTCCAAACACTTCATGAACTGTGACTGGCTTGAGGCTGTGACCATTGCCCTGGGAAGCCTGTTCCAGGCTTAACTGGTCTCCTCAAAGAGGCTTCAAGACTGAAGGATAGGGCAGGCACAGGCAGGCAGAGCTTAGCAAGGACCTGGAATACCACAGGTCAGGACTGGGAGACTGCTGGAGAGAGCAAAGCAGCCATTTAGAATTTATTGAAACCCAGAAAACCACTGAGCTGATTGAAATCAAAAGCAGAAGCAAGGACAGTGTCTTCTCTTTCTTCCTCTGCCTCCTCTTCCTCTACTAAATTGCTTTGAGTTGTCCTAATTAAAAATGTAATTGTTCTAGTCTGTGTAAAACCCAGATTTTTGAATTTAAAGGGCACTGTGGTCTTCAAGGGGATATTACTGAATTATCCAGGCACATCCTTGGGAAAGTTGTGCTTGATTTGTGGTCCCATCACAGTAATGAACAAAAACCCCACAGCAGCGCTTTCCAAACTGAATCGGTTCTGTGGCCACCAGTAGGATTCA
The DNA here is from genome assembly GCA_013398275.1 of Promerops cafer. Taxonomy (NCBI): domain Eukaryota; kingdom Metazoa; phylum Chordata; class Aves; order Passeriformes; family Nectariniidae; genus Promerops; species Promerops cafer. The sequence continues at coordinate 206,278 of VZSE01009788.1, forward strand.
ACCTCATTAATCCTGGCTCCAGGCAAGACATCTTTCCTCTAAGCCTCTCTTGCAAGAGATTTCACAAGCTGGATTTTGAAGAACACGAGATGCACAGGGACAGGCAGTCACCAGGTCACCCCTTCTGTGAGCTGCAGGACAGAGTGGATGGTTGCTCCTGTCAGCTGCAGTCTGGGACACGAAATGTTCCCCAAACATTCACCTTTCCCTGGGAACACAAGGAATCACTGCACCCATGGTCAAAACACTGCCACAACGGGTCACAGTAACACTGGTTCAGGGGCCTCAAAGGTGAATAAGGGCTGGAGTATCTCTCAGTGAAGAAAGGCTGAGAGAGTTGAAACTGATTTGATTTGATTTGATTTGATTTGATTTGATTTGATTTACCTTTGTGAGGGATCTTTTCAAGGTGTATAAATACCTGATGGCTTAGTAAAGGAGATGGACCAGGTGGTGTCCAGTAACAGGACAAAAGACAATGGTCATAAGTGGAAATACAAGAAACAATTTAAATACAAGGTAAAAAAAACATTTTTCCCAACAAGGTGATTGAACTGTGGAGTTTTGATCCTTAGAGATTTTCAAACTCAACTTTCCTGGACGCTTGCCTGGAGACCTTGCTGTAGCTGGTGTTTCTGTGGTCATGGGTTTTGGAGCAGACAATCTCCAGAGTTCCCTTCTGAGCTCAGCTGCTCTGTGCCTCTGTGACACTGTGCTCAGCCCCTCCAGGTACCACCCCCAAAGAAATCAGCTGCATTTTGCTAATTACTCTAAATCCCACCTTCCCCCTCCCCCACCAAAAAAACCCTCAAAACTAAGATGGGGCTGTGACCTTCTATGTAATTAAAATTACTTCCTTAATGGAAGCACTTATGATACTAAACCAGGAAACCTTGACCTCTCCACTGATAAGGATATTATGGATCTAAAGACCAATCTTTTCTGTCTGATGTTCCACCCTCCCCCACCCCTTCTGCTTATGGAAGAAGATGAATCTTTCCATCTGTGAATTACCCAATATGCATTATTCATGGAGCACTTTTATCAGCCCTATTAGCTGCACATGAATCCAGGCAAATGTCAAGTCATCTTTGTTAATCCTTCATTCAGGCTCTTGGAAGTGATACTGCCCTAAGTGGAAATGCATTTGACCTCTCAGAGTATTCACTTTGCCAGAGTCACATTTTGATGAGAAGGTCTAAGTGGTTCTCTGTGGCACAGTCTGGACTCTTACCTTTCTGAATAATTGGTAGCAGGAGGTGGCCTTGCTGTTTGCATGTTTCCTTCTGGATCCATATTTAAAATGGAGGGAAAAAATGACCTTTTAGCTCATCTCATGACCATTTGTGTAATGCCTTGCCTGGTGCAGGTGCTCTGCTCTCTGACGAGCTTTAAGAGTTGTCTGCTTTGCATTTCTCCTCTGCTCTAGGAGATGACTCACTGTCTTACATCCTGAAGATTTTTCCCAGGAAGCACATATCCAGGGAAACTACCTTTTCACTCTAACCCTCAGACAAATTCCATGACTTTAACATGTTCAGTGTAGTGGGTTTAAAATATGCCATTTGTGTTACCTGACACAACAGCTTTACTTCCACAACAACCCGAGTTCTTTGGAAAGGGACTTGAGCCAAAAAAAAGAGAATTCAGGGACATTAGTGGAAATTTTCTCACATCTGTGCTAACCTTCAAGCCCATAACCCCACAATTCCAATGATTTTATATTTTGCAGCATGTTTAGTCACAAATACTTTCCCTCCATCCCCATGGATATTGAATTTCGCCTGGATGCTGACACAGTTTTCAGAGGTGGGCTGGAACATCCTAGTGGTGAGGACACTGGCTGCATATATGGGACACTGGAGACTGGGTGGCATCAGATCTGAGCCGTGGGATAGGGAGTGTGTGAGTGCTCCATTCTGCACACAGCTGGGCTGTAGAACTAATTTTCCTGATCATAACTTATGATCTAGGAACCTGTTTTCCATCCTCTCGTCAGTCTTGTGACTTGCAATGGAGTCTGATGTGGAAATATCCACATTTATGCCATGTTAACCTAAAGTAGCCAACTTTGAGAAGTCCACACCAGCTTTCACCCTGCCCAGTCACAAGCTGTGTCTCTGTATTGGTTTGTAGTGTCCGTGGAGACACCAAAACTCACCTGATGGTCCCTCTCACAGAGTTTCTGTGCTTGGTGTGTTCACACCTGACTGCTCCAGACCTGGCCATCAATACCTTGCCCAAGGCCATGGGGAGTCTGTGGTGGAGCAGAAACACAAATGCTGGGCAGTGCCCCAATCCTTAATCCAGCCTTCCCATGTGTGCTGCTGCTGTCTTGCAGACTCACACTACATTGAATATAAAAGAATGAAAAGTGCCAGAAAATTTGCCTTCTACTTCCAGGCTTTCCTGGTCTCCCTCTGTGCATCTGCCTTGTTGATCCCACATGTAGAGCATAGAGCAAAGGGAGGCTGATGCCAGCTGGAGGACTGCTGCAGTACAGAGATGAATTGATGCTTCCCCTTGGTGTCCTTCTCTTTCCTAATCCTTTCCTAATCTGCTGGCAAGGAAGGCAGGACTGTGTTAGAGCTCCAGCTGCCCATCTCGGATGGATGCAGAGACACAAGTCTGCACACACGTTCCTCTGCTTCTGCCAGCTCCACAACAACCACAACATTTACCATTTGAAGTAAGAGTGGTGGAAGCACAAGCCTTGGAGAATATGGCAGTGCAAAATCTTGCAGATATACAGTGGGCAGCAAAAGTGTCTGGAGTGGGTTTGAACCCTTCCTAGCAAAGAGGTTATGAAGCAGGCAAACAATCCAAGTATGATAAATGAAATCCACTCATTTCACACTCTTTTCAGCTGGCATTTAAAACTCACCATCTCAGCTTCCTGGCTGCAGGAATCTGGATTAGCTTCTCTGTAAAGCAGCACGACTTTCTCAGGATGAAACAAAGTCTTTTTTTAAAATCCATATCCTCTGCACAACAGAAAGCCTCTCCCACATGTTTAAATAAACATTTAAAAAGTTGTTGGGTAAAGTACCCAGCCTGAGTGAACACAGGACATAATGGGCCAACCCTAATTTACATCAGCGCAGAGAAAAATTAAAACCTTAGGGCAGAGTGGCTGGAAAGTGGCTTGGAAGAAAAGGACATGGGGGTGCTTCTTGACAGTGGCTCAACATGCACCTGGCCAGTGTCAGCAGTGGTGTAGCCCCAGGACCAGGGCAGTGCCCATGCCCTGTGCTGGGCACTGCTGAGGTCACACTTTGAGTGCTTTGTCCAGTTTTGGGCCCCTCAGGACAGAAATTGAGGGACTGGAGCATGTCCAGAGAATGGAACAGAGATGGAGAGGGTCAGGAGCACCAGGAGCAGCTGAGGGAGCTGGGTTTGTTTATCCTGGGGAAATGGAAGCTCAGGGGAGACTTTACCACTCTCTACAACTCCCTGAAATAAGGCTGTAGTCAGGTGAGGATCAGCCTCTTCTCCAGGCAGCCAGTGAGAGGCCAAGGAGAAAAGGCCTCAGTCTGTACCAGGAGAGGTTCAGGATGAACAAGAGATGGAATTTTTTCACTGAAAGGGTGGTCAGGCACTGGACTAGGCTGTTCAGGGAAGTGCTGGAGTCCCCATCCCTGGAGGTGCTCAAGGAATGGCTGGACATGGCACTCAGTGCTCTCTGGTCTGGGGGACAAGGTGGTGTTCTGTCAAAATTTGGACTCAACTATGGTGGAGATCCTTTCCATAGGTGGTGATTCTCAAGAGATTAGTAGGAAAAAGTTGAGGACAGCTAAATATGAAATCACCCCCTCTGATTTAGCACAGCTCTAAGCCACAAGCTCACAGAGTGAACTGCCCTCTGAGGAAGCAGGATGACACACGCCTGCTCCCAGGCTCCTCCCAAGCGTCCAGAGTTGATTGCTGTCTGAAAAGGGATGCTGGACAGGGAGGGCTTTCCATCTGATGCTGCACTGCCATTCTCACAGCCTCCTGTTCCTGGCAAACTGTGCAGAAATGGCCAAGGAGCTGGAAAACCTCCATGGCAAGTTTGAGCTTGAGCAGTTGTGGGAGCAAGCACCCAGACCACCACCTTGTGACTCTGCTGCTTTGCCACGCCCGTCACAGACATGGCACAGCCCTGAGCTGGGGCAGCTCTGTGAAGGTTGGTGTTGTGCTGGAAGGTGTCCCTGCCCATGGCTGGGGGTTGGAATTAACTGATGTGGAAGGTCCTTTCAACCCAAATCATTCTGTGATTGTGTGTTACGTGCATGGTGGAAACAGAAAACATTATTCAACCTCTCTCTTGGGGAGGCTGGAAATTCTCTGGTGAGAGCTAAAATTACCTTCTCTCAGGAAAGAGGATTTGAGGTAGATTTTCTTACAAGCTTTGTCAACTCTGAGAACCCCCAGATGAAAAAAAACAACAAAACAAAACCAGCACTGGAGTCTCTGTCCTTTTCCCACTTAGAAGGGACATGAACATTTCTCCTGGCTTTCCACTTCTCTCCTGGTCTTGCCTTACTTTTGCTAGTTAAAAAAAAATTTACATTAAACAATTTATGACTGAAGCTTTCCTCTTCCTTAAAACACATGGACCAATGAGAAGGTATTGTAAGCCCCCTCTTGCCTCCAGTGGCCCCCCAGGAATGTCAGTGCTACAGTGGCTTGTGTTCAGGTGCCAGCAGTTTCAATTTCACACTACAGACAGTCCTACTTTATTATCCATGCTTTATGGATGGGGAAATGAGAATTCTGATAACCAAAAACCATGCAGGGAGGGGAGAAGGCAGGAAACCATGTCTCTTTTCCAAGAAAAAGAAAAGACCCCCAGAATGAAGCTACTGAATGTGGCAGGTGGGATACACAGAGCACAACCCAAAAGATACACACATGCAATTTTTTAGCTCTGTCAGGATCTAGATAAGCCTATCTGGTAACAGCAGCAGCTGATCCAATGACATGTGCAAAACTCAAATCCACCAAATATGAGATTACATTTTACATTCAGGAAGCATCTTTCCCTGAGGATAGCATAACATTTTAAAAACTATTAAATATTAACTTGATATTAAACTAGCCCACTGCATGTGTGATGTGTAAGGGGGAGTAACTATATTTTTTATGAGACACCTAAAAGCAAGGATGGAGTGATCCATGACAGTGGATTGTGCTTCCTGTACCTATCTACTGTAATTGCTAAAAATCATCAAATATGCTTATAGTCTGTGTGTCAGCACATACCTGGGGTGACAGAATGTGAACAAACCCAAGTGGAAAGTTGCAGAGAAATAGTGAAGAAATTGGGAAAAGACTTGAGTGTCTCCCACGTCTGACCTTACACCCCATGGTACTCTGGGCAGATTGCTCAGTCTCTCCATGCCTGTTTTCCATCCCTGAAACAGGAATATAAGTCTTTATTTTCTTTGCCTGCCTTCATGCTACAGTCCCCCAGGAAGGGAAGTGGTTATTATTTTGAGTTTGCAAAGCAGACAGTATGGAAAAGCCTCAGGCCCCAACAGTGGTGTGAGCAACAATGAGACTCGGACAGTTCTTTGCTTCTCACTGCACAGCACTGGCCACAACACAGGAAATAATGTCTGTTTGCTGCCTCTGACAGGTGGGAAACTCTCCCTTCTTTCCCAAAAGGCTTTTATCAGTAATCAGGATGGAAATCTTTCCTGATGGAAGGCTTGTCTGCCTGGCAGGAAGACACGATTACGTCCAATCCCGGAGCCAAACCATCAATACCTGATGGATGAGCCCGTGTCCCTCGGGTGTGGGGAGCTCCAGGAGCTCACACACAGGTCAGGCCAGGGAGCAGCCAGGGGATTATCCCAGGACAGCAAATCCAGGGAAGGGAAATGCTTGTTGCAGGCTGGTGTTTCACAGAGATAACGAATGCTCGCTGCCGCCAGACTGGGAGGGCTGCAACCTGCTCCACAGAGAGGAAAAAGACCATCTTTTAGCCTGTCAGCAGCACGGAGACAGATGGTCTTTTATGCACTAATCTTCTTCTACACCCCTAGAAAATCAAGGGATTTTGTCAGTGAGAAACTGCATGGCCAAACTCGCTTAGAAGGACGTATTGCAAAACGATTTGGGTCATTATGGATTAGGCAAGATTCCCACTTCTCTGGGAAACTAAACATCCCTCTAAAAAAGAGCTGTGTCAGACTCAATCCTCTTTGTTACACTCTGTCCTGCCCTGGCACCTCACAGGGGACTGTGTGCAGAGCGCCTGATCCTCCTCTCTCCCCCATCAGTGGCCATCGGGGTAACGTTGTAACTGGGAGGACACATTGGAATCAGGCTCAGAGGTCCCCGATGGGATTGTTCCTTTGGAGCAAATACTTCTCAAGGGATGCATGTTGTGCAAAAACTTGACCAGCAGCCTTTAATTTTCCCTTTTTTTTTTCTGTCTCCTCTTCCCTGCTGGGCTCTAAAAGACATTGGAAGTCAAGTCTCCAGAGGTGAAAAGCTAAAGCACAAGAGTGTGTTTGCCACCTTGTCTTATTTTCTTCTCCCAGGTCCTCCCTCTTGTAAGAGTTTCATTTATTCCACTTGAAATCCCATTGTTGCTAATCCCACTCATAAAGGGAAAGGAAATATTAGAGTTGAGCAAATAATTTCGTGGTGCCTGACATTATCCAGTGAATTCACTGAACTTCACAGCCACCTTTTCTGAAATTTGATGATAGAATCATAGAACTATTACAGTTGGGAGAGACCTTAAACCTGATCTAGTTCCAGCAGGGACACTTTCCACTAGACCAGGTTGCTCTCAGCCCCATCCAGCCCAACTTTGCCACAGCTTCTCTGGACAGTGTCAGGTATCACACACTGATGAGGAAAATTAAAATGTAATCTCAGCTGTGTATTTATCACTGGCTCTAAAAGTTACATGGCCTTGATTCACATCTGGATGTCCACAGCAAGCCAAACAGTCCATTTCTACCATCCACTGCCACAGGTCACTTAGGAGTTCACTTTATTCATCCTTTTTGATCAGTGTATTTTTCACAGCTTCACAGAATTTAAAGCCAGAGGGTTTTCCAGAGTCATGTAATTTAAGTTTTCCAAATTCCACCTGGTTTCTCCTGAGTAAATTCAGTAACTTCTGTTGAATGGAATGGATTTGGTTCCTGGGAGTGTAATGAAGCGAGGATAAAGGAAGTCGTTCTGTGAGCAGAGGAGGTAAAAACCCAGCTTTGTTCCAGGTTTGTGCCTTCACAGCATCAATTCCAGCTCTCCCTCTGAGACTCTCACTGTCTTGCTGGGTGAGAAGCAAGGTGTGTTATCCCTCTTTCAGAGACATGCCTGCCAGCCAGTGGGCCAGTGCCTGTGAGGCTGGCCGGCTGCCACCAGATAAATTGTCTAATGTCAGTTCTTCCTGTCTTTTCAATTCAGACAGTGCTAATTCCCTTCACCACCCTGTGGATATTGAATTCTCTCCGAATCTCCTATCTCCTCCCCTTCAAATCTCTTCCGAGATTGACTGAGTTGCAGAAGTCAGGAGAGGATGGAGGGAGGAGCAGGAGCAGAGCTGGGTTTGTAGACATTTGATCACGTAGCTGTGTCTTCTTAGGAAGCTAATAATGAATGCAAACATGACTGAAGAAGGAGTGAGTCCAGTTAATGAGAGAAGGTTTACCTTTATTCCTTAAGCTCTAGGGGGGAAAAAATCACACAAAGAAATACAGCCCATCTCTGTTATATTCATTTGTATTCTCAAGCAATAGGGCTTTGGGACTGATCCTCAGCCTGGATCAGTTCCTGGCACCACCCGTATTAGATTTATACTTATGTCTCAATAAAATAAATGAACAGGGAATCCTTGCTGAACTACAGATCAAAAATCCCACAGGTAGATATTTAAAATATTTCTTTATTTCTTTCTAGGTAAGTATTTAGGAATTCTGATTGTCGTCCTAGTTTTAAGCCCTATGTATATAGTTTTATGTATTTTTGAGAGCTCTACACTGGCACAAGCCACCCCACAGTTTCAGTGCTTCTTACGAGCCCTCCTTTAAGAGTTCAATATTTGCTGTGAATTCATTCCTATTTTGCCTTCCCCTGTGAAACACCAGCTTTTCTTCCCACATTCTGTTTTCACAAGCTCTGCAGTAGCATTGTCAGAAACACTTGCACTTCACCGAGGTGGAGGAAAGAACTGTGATTATCAAATAATTTACAGAAAGTTGGCAGAGACAAAGCTGTTTTACTGGCAGACCAAAGTCAAAATCATGGCAACAGGTAGGAAGGAAGCTGGAAGGAGACACAAAAGTGAGTCCTTATGGTAGAAAACCAGCTCCAAAATCTCTATAAAGTGTTCTTTCTAGAAAGGAGCATTTTGGTGTTGTCTGACACTATTGCCCAATGCCTACATGGGAAATGGGACATGAATTGGAGGCAGTCTCTCATCTGAAATGGAGGCACTGAATTTGGGATTGTTGGGAGCTGCTCTGTGACCCAATACACTCTATAGGGCAGCACCATGAAGGTCACAGAAAATTAGAATCTCCAAAATTGGAAGGGAACCACAAGGATCATTGATCCAGCTCCTGCCCCTACACAGGACAACCCCAACAATCCCACCCTGTCCCTGGGAGTGTCCAAACCCTCCTGGAGCTCTGGCAGCCTCAGGGCCGTGCCCATTCCCTGGGGAGCCTGGGCAGTGCCAGCACCCTCTGGATGAGGAACCTTCCCCTGATACCCAACATAAATCCCCCTGACCCAGCTCCAGCCGTTCCCTGGGCTCCTCTCACTGTCCACCAGAGAGAAGCCTGTTGGTGTGAGAGAAAGAAAACAGACATTTTATCAGCTTTGTTTGTGGTACCTCTTTTTTCAGAATGCTTCAAGAAGAGTGAAACTGTAAGAGCCCTGACTCTAACAGAGGACAGGTGTTTTACACCATCCCTTGCTCTGAGAAACAGTGGCTTGCAGAGGTGGAGAGGTTTTCCTCTGCAGTAGGTTGCTGCACTGTTCCCTGCATCTGTGCTGCATAAAGCATAAACCCACATGACAGAGTTGTGCTGCAGCAGTGAGAAAGTGGTTCCATTCCAGGCTCTTGATACCCCCAAGGAATGAGACTTCCACTGCAACAGCCACACAGGAGTAGCTGCACTTTTCTTGAAAAGCCAATTTTTTGGTGACTGGCAGTTTTGATCTCTGATGGACCAAAAGCAACTCAAACTCAAACATGAAAAGACGAACTGGAGCTGTAGCAGTCCAAGCAGTGCCAACCCCAAGATTATTTCAATAAAAAGGCAGGAAATTCTTTCAGGATATGATGGTCTGTAAGCACAGCAGCACATCTCTGCATAGATCAATTCACAGGCACTCACCAAGAAGAAAAATTTTTTTTGTTAATATTTGTTTAAAGCAAGCCAACTATGCAATATGTGATTTATACAATATGCCACCTCTCCAAATTATTGGTTTCATTTTTAAAGGAGTGAGAATATATACCTGAGTTCTCAGCTGAGACCTGATTGAAACAAAAAAAAAAGATAGATACAACCTTAATTCCTTCTTTCAGTTCAGAAATGAAGCAGGATTTTTCAATCAGACTTGCTGCAAAATCAGAATAGCAGCAAATGCCCCATTGTGTGGTGTGCATCGACAGGAAAATTCCAGAGACAAAATCCTGCTTTGTGACTTATTCACAAAAGGGAAAAACTGTGGAATCACATGATTTTTAATTTTAAAGTGCTGGAGAATTTGAACAATAACTGTTAGATTATAATGCATCTGAAAAGGTGTTGCTATAAATGAAGGCACTGTGGGAAAATTTCCCAACTGCTAGGGCAGGGAATCAGCACAGAATAAGGTCCACAATCTGTCTGCCTTAACTCTCTGACTGTCACCTCAGCTATTCATTTAATAATTTTTTTTCTCCCTTAACAGCACTGAGGTTTCTCTTTTACCTCCAAATTGCCCTAGAAACTTTAATCATTGCAGGGATTACAATAACCATTTCAAATTAATGCTGTAATTCAGAGCATACAGGTTTGCAGAAAACATTATCACTTCTCCTGAAATGAAAACTGCACAGCCTTAAGTGTAATGTTGTTATCATTTTTCTGTAATTAACTGCTGAAAATCTGACTTAACTTTACAGAGACATCGATCAAGTTAATTGTCTTGTTGCTTAGCAAGAGAGAAGGAGAACTCAATAGGGTTACTGGAGCAGCAGCTACCTATGGTTAATAAAGATTTTGAAATCCTGGTTTGTTGAGACCCATGCAGCTTCAGAAATATGATTTCCCACAGCCTGCAGAGCTGCAGGAACAATGACTTGTTTCCAAAACTTCTGCAGATGAACAATGAAGTCTTGGCAATTAAGTCCAAAGGTGGGTAAAAGCAACAAAAAAAGCAACACCAAAAGCTCTGTAGGCTGAAGATTTCCAGTGTGTATCTCATTTGTTTACTCAGAACAAGGTGCATAAACACCAGACGAGGTTTGGTTTTGGGTTGGTTTTTCTTTTTTTTATAAAAGAGGAAATCACAAGTTTTAAAATATAAGCTTATTTTCCAAAGGGATCAAAGAGACAGTCCCTAAATGGAGCATTATGAGTCAGACATCTGGTTAGTTTTAAGGATTTGGTTCTTGCTGATACAGATATTTTACTGCTTACAGTAGTTTGGCAGTGTCAATAAAAGAAGGGAGTGCTGGTTTGGAATTTTTTGGCTTGGTTTTAGCTTGGTATGGGTTTTTGTTTGATTGTTGGTTTTGGTTTTGGGGGTTTTTTTAGTACTTTTTTTTTTTCAGGTTACACAAATTCCTTTCCCACTCAGGCAGGAACAAGGATGTCAGTGTCACTGTCTTGGTGTGAATTCACAGAGGTAACTTGAAGGGTTTAATTTACCCTTTGTCAGCAAGTCCTTGGGAATTTAGAGTTCTGGTCCCTGTGTCAGTGGAATTTAGGTTGCTTGAAGACAGATTTGACTACATCTGTGAGAAAACACCTGAGCTTAAAAATCATGTTAACTAACCAATGTAAGGATGCTCCAGAAATCTGCAGCTTAAGAGTCATGAAAAGGTCTTGCAGAATGTGTTGTAGAAAAGTGTCTGGATCATAGAATCACAGAATGGTTTGAGGTGGAAGGGATCTTAAAACCCATCCAGTGCCACCCCCTGCCATGGGCAGGGACACCTTCCACTGTCCCAGGGTGCTCCAAGCCCTGTCCAACCTGGCCTTGGACACTTCCAGGGATCCAGGGGCAGCCACAGCTTCTCTGGGCACCCTGTGCCAGGGCCTGCCCACCCTCACAGGGAAGAATTCCTTCCCAGTATCCCATCTCTCCCTGCCCTCTGGCAGTGGGAGCCATTCCCTGTGTCCTGTCCCTCCATCCCTTGTCCCCAGTCCCTCTCCAGCTCTCCTGGAGCCCCTTTAGGCCCTGGAAGGGGCTCTGAGCTCTCCCTGGAGCCTTTTCCAGGTGAGCAGCCCCAGCTCTCCCAGCCTGGCTCCAGCCCTTGGAGCATCTCTGGGGCCTCCTCTGGACTCTCTCCAGCAGCTCCACATCCTCCTGCTGTTGGACCCCAGGGCTGGGGTAGCTCTGCAGGTGGGGTCTCACCTGAGGGGGCAGAGGGGCAGAATCCCCCTCCCCTGCTGCCCACGCTGGGGGATCAGTCCAAGATAGAATGTAATTAGAGACGTGCCAATTAGCACCCCAGATTTGCACTGATCATCTTTACTGATGAAAAGAGCAAACAAATTCACCTCCATACACAGAAAAATAAAGAAGCCAACTAGAGCCGTAAAACTCATTGCCCTACCAGTCAAGTTATTTCTCCAAGAGATTGTAGAAGAAAAGGAAAGAGGAGGATGCTGCTTTATCAACCTTGAATACTGAAGAGGTATCTGACAAGCCAGAGGGAGAAGTCTGGAAACACCTGGAGGCTGGAGTCCTTCTGATTCCTGTCAGATGTCACATCAGCTGAGCTGCAAGTGGGCTTTTGGCCCACCAGTAGCTTCTTCATGGAAAGGAGTATTTAAATTACTAAAGCTGAAGGAAAAACTGGCTGGAAATGAGAACTGTATGAGCTGGATCTATTTTTCTGAAGAAAAATTATCTACCTATCACAGACCCCTGCCTTAGGATGAGAAGCAAATCCTCCAGAGGTTTCCTTTGGTTTTCCTTTTCTCCTTTCCCCCAACAGCTGTTGGTAGTCCAAATAACCACTTTGAAAGGTGCCAAACTTTTGGAGAGCTGCAACAGTTCAAGAATAAATCTGATCCCCTGAGTGACCCATGCCAACCCTTTAATCTTCATTGTCCTCTGCAGTCCCTTTGGCCAATTAGAGTGAATAATCCTAATACTTGGGGGAATCTCATATATTCAGGAGGAGCATTTCTCCATAATTTCCTTCTCCTATTCCTAGTTTTCATCATGTTTGTGGAATACATACTGATGGTGTAGTTTTATGTTACTTCTCCCTACCAGAAACTGGCTGCAAACAGTTTTTTCTCTCTGTAATATAACCAAATAAATTAGCATCCAAAAGAAATTTCTATCAAAGACTGCAAGCCTAGAGGCACAGGAAAATTGGTATTCCTGCAGAAGACAATTATTTGGTTTAAGAAGGATAAAGATTCTGCAGGGATTTGATACTAGCTTAAAATTTGCAGGGGTGTTATAGCTATAAATCAGGAGGAAAGTAAAAAGCCTCAGATGGTCCAATTTGCTGACAATTTTACCTCCACATTTATTTTAGAAAATATATCTAATGGCAAACAAGGTTTGTTACTGCTGGGCTTGTCTGTACTGCAGTAGCATCTAAAATACTGCTGGAAGCTTTCCAAGCTCAGCATAAGTTTCACTATCACTGTGAAAATTGTGCATTTCCTCTCTTTCATGCACCTCAGAAGAGTGTGGCATGAGAAAGAAATTTCATCCATGGACCAAATATTGCTCTCCTGACCTGGAGCAATTCCTGGAATCTGGGTCCTCATTCAGGTTTTGGAAAAGCAATTAATTATTGCAGGTGCTTCAGGTGCTCTGCTAGAGAGACCTTGAAGAAGGCTGAATTTCAGGACATGCTATGCTCTGAATATAATTAGTGGCTTTCAAAAACCTTGGATTTCCTCATGCTCTTTGGCAAGGAAAGAATTTTAAATTCCCATGGATGGATTTATTTTATCAGTGGTTTGGGTTTTTTTTATTTGCTGGACTGCTGTTGTTTGGGTTGGGTTTTTAGGAGGACCAGGACTGAAATGTCATTCCTAAAAGAGTGCATTATATGTTTTGTTTTAAGCATGTATTCTACCGAACAGTAATATTTACAACATCCAAACATAGAACATTTTGGTTAAAATGAAAGCTGAAATGTCACTCTGATCCCTTGAAAGGGGTTTGAGTGTGTTCCCTTTCCCTTTAAACCCTTCATTTCATAGTCAAAAATAAAATATCTCTCACACCTCTGTGATCTGTTCCAGCAGGCTAGATCCATATAATTCACATGTTGGCATCAGAGTTATATTTCTGCCATAGAATTAACCACTCAATCACCAAATAATGCAATGCAACACACTATATCTGACATTTTTAATATATATCCCTTTTATTTCAGATAAGCCTAATTGCACTCTGCTGTACCCTTTCAAGACACACAGTGGGATTTTATTCTCCTAAGCACAGTGCTCTGAAAGAAGGCTGACCTGAGATCTTTAAAATCTCACCAGAATTTCAAAAGGCACACCACTGCCTGCATTCTCCCCTGATACTAAACTGACTTTTCTTGAACCATTTGTCATCATTTCCTGGCAGGAAAAAAAGAGAAATCCACTTGGGAATTTATACTAAAAAACTGTGGATTTTTAAGTCTCAGATTAACTTCTCAGACTGATTTCTGTGCCCCTCTACACAGGCAGATGTAACCAATTGGTCTTTCCTTGTTGACTGTTGAGGTCAGTCCCTCCTAGAAGGCACCGGTCTGGTCAGGCACAGTTTGGTGATGCCCTGCTGGCTGGCTGAAATCTCTTCCTTGTCTTGCACATGCCTTAACATTGCTTCCAAGAGGATCTGCTCCATGGTTTTCCCAGCACAGAGGTGCTCACTGGTCCGTAGTTCCCTGAGTCTTCCTTTCTACCCTTTTAAAATAATCTGATTGTCGCCTTCTGGTAGCTGCTTTTGACACTTTAGCCCTCAGTAGACAGGTTAGAGATGAGAAAAGGGACCTCAGCCCTGCCTTGAAAGCCTCTGAGTTCCTTTCAGGTCATCTCAGGATTGACAGTGACCCATATTCCGAAATCCATGATCCATGCCTCAAAAATCAACGCCGACCTCTGCGAGCATGAATAAACTTCTGCTCTGAAAACCAGCAAAGGAAGAGAAGTGCCTCTTCTTTTACAAGTTTCTCCCTGTCATTTGGGCTGTCTCCACCAATTATAGAGGGATCCTACATTTGGGAATCCTTGTGAAGTCTGGGAGGCTGAATCTGGGTCTCTCACTATCAGCTCAACAGCAGCTGAGGATCTGGCTGCTACCCTGCAGTGCTGCAGTCCTGGGAATGTGGAAAAGGTCATCCCTCACCTCAGCCTTCTCTGCTTTTTTTTTGTTTCATCCGTTCTTACCTGTCTTTTCATCTGGATTTCCTTTTATTCCATTTCTACTGCAAGACTCAGCTGCTCTGTTGGCTGCAGTCGGGGAAAATCCTTATGAAGGCACAGTCAAAGAGATTTGACACTACAGCTTTAAGGGCAGCGCCTGGGAAGGGCAGAGTGGGGCAGCACAGATCCTGGGTGTCAGATAACACTTGCAAAGGGTAAACTTTGACATCATTTTAGTATGATTTTTGTCTTTCAAAGCGAGCTTTGCCCTACACTCCAGCCTGTATTCATATGGTGACCAATCAGATCCATCTGTGCTTTCCAAGTTTCTTTTTAATAAACCCTTGTGATTTTCTCTTTTCATTTCAGTCCAGCCCCCGCTTCATCACCATATTTTAGACTCAAAAAAGTAGAGACAAAACTGTTGCTTAATTCTTGAGAACTGTTGCCCTCTTTTCTCCTCGTTTGTAGTCATATATTAAATCCTACATTCATTAAGATAAGGATTTTAAAACATGCAGATCTAATTGCACCTTCTTTCACAGTTAAGTGTCCAAGTCTGTGCATTTTCAGAATGATGAGCCTCTGAGAGTTTAGATCAAGTGGTTACTTATCTTTGTCATCAAACTCCATTGTTTAGGGTGTTTTTAATCTTGGATTGCATTTTGCATAAGCAATTATGACCCGAGGACAAACTTTACAACGATGCACCAAGCTTGGCACCACTCCTGAATTTAGCACACAGATAAAATGATCCCTTTTTTTGATGCTGTTGAAGACCCTTAAATTCTAGTGCTGTTTCTGGGATCTCCATATACTAATTACAACGAAAATTCATGCAGTGTTTAGATAGACAGACTAAGGTACCTCATTTCTGTTGCCTAAATCCAAACCCAAACATTCATTTTAAAAAATCCCTTTTTATTTTTTAAGTACCTTGCTAGTGCGTAGTGAATAATTTTATGAAAATTGAGGCTTTTATTCAATTACATTCCTAAAATTTGCCCAGTTTGTATCTTTTTCAAGCTTCTGTATAATTGCCTAGTCTTTATTCCTTCCCTGCAGCTGTGTTCCTGAATGTATTTCATGGATTGTTGAAGTGCATTCCCAAAATGTCCTCTAAGGATGTTCAATCTTACTTAAGCAATGAATTAAATTTTTTCACTGAGTCATGGTTATATTGGACAAGCAGGTATCTATTTGTCAAGATGTCTTGATTCCTTAACACTTCTGAGCTTTTGGGTCATCCATTTCATCAGCTGTTGACATCTGGACTACACTAAACTCCAGAAAAAGGAAATTACAGTGGCATTCACATCTGCTTAGGCCTTGTTAATGCTCTTGAGAACAGTCCTTCTTGCAGAGAGTGCACTTCTGAGACACTTACTTGTAAAGAATAATCAGTCCAAAAGCCCTCTCTACTGCCATGACTTTCAAGATACTTATAATGCACCACATTTCCTTGTCAGAGAATCACAGAATTGTGGAATGGTTTGGAGTGGAAGGGATCTTAAAACCCCTCCAGTTCCAAGTGGCAGGGACACCTTCCACCATCCCAGGCTGCTCCAAGCCCTGTCCAGCCTGGCCTTGGACACTTCCAGGGATCCAGGGGCAGCCACAGCTTCTCTGGGCACCCTGTGCCAGGGCCTCGCCACCCTCACAAGTAATGAATTATTTTTTAATATCATCTAAACCTACTCTCTGTCAGTGTGAGGCCATTCCCCACTGTCCTGTCACTCCCTTGTCAATCGTGTCTCTCCATATTTCCTCAAAGTTCCCTTCAGGCCCTGCAAGGCCACACTGAGGTCACCCAGAGCTTTCTCTTCTCCAGGCTGAACAATGCCAGCTCTCCCAGCCTTTCCTCATACCAGAGCTGCCCCACTCCTCTGACCATCCTGGTGCCTCCTCTGGGCTCTCTCCAGCAGCTCCAGGTCCTTTCTGTGCTGGGCCCAGGGCTGGGGCAGCTCTGCAGGTGGGCTCTCACCTGAGCAGGGCACAGGGACAGAGTCCCCCCTTTCCTGCTGGGGGATCAGCCCAGGGCACGGCAGGTTCTGGGCTCTGAGTGCCCATGGCTGGGGTTTGTCCAGCCTCTTGTTTACTGTGGCATTTTTTGCTTCAACACACAGAAGAAATTTACCAGTTGTGCCTTTTGGGTTTCATCTCATTCAGATTTCTTCGCCATGAAGTACAAACAGATCAAAGGCACTTCTACTTTTTCAAGGTTCCAATGCACTTAGGGACTTACCCAACCCAGTACGTGTATATTTGTTGTTGGCTGTAGTTAAAACATCACTGGCTGAGCTCAAATGAGTAGATAGAAGCCACAATAAATACATTCAGATATTTTATTTAAGGGAAGGTAAAGGAACACTTTGCAAGCATTTAAACCTCCAGCAGCTCTTTTTTAGCCTGACCAGAGCAATAAATTAAAATCCCAAACCTAAATCATGGAATGTAAACTTTTATATCAAAGCCTTTCTGTGTGATGTTTTGTTCCGAAGGCACTTATATCTGTGACTTTTGTAAATATTCTGTTTCCCTTGGGACAACTGACATATCAGCCAGCAAAGATCCTCAAGGAAGCATTTATCCAGGGAGCTTTGCCTGTGACCTTCTTATCTCCCATGGCTTCATGCATCTTCCTGCCACATCCAGCAGCTGAAGGCCATACATCATCCAGTATTCCAGCCAGCCACCAGCAGAAGGTTCATATCAGATGGAGACACTGGGCCAATATCCAGGATATTTGCAATGCACCCTCGATGCGCAGGAATTGTATCAGCAGGGGAATCAGAACATTATTTTTGTTTAAAACAACCTGTAAATGTTAGGACAGCTTGTTCACCAGCAGCACTGTGCCCCCATTCCAGTGACAGGTTCTGATCTGTTATCTTTAGATCCCAGCTGGATTTTCTGAGCTGAGTGTTGACAGTATATTAACTTTGTTATGCTTTTCAAGTTAACTGCAGAAAGTCGACAAGGAGAATTTTGGGGGGGGATAATACAACATTCTTTGCATTGTTATGCTCACATTTATTTTATTATCAGCCTTAAAGGAAGGTTATTTCAATGCACAGCAGTGGAGAGCAGTCTGGCAGTCCTAAGAGAGGATCACAGTAAACAGAAAACAAGTGTACTGGTGGGACAGAGGGGCTCAGAGGTGACTTGTGCAGATCTGAGCCAGCTTTGAGTGTACATTAAAAGCACCTTAAAAATCTTTCATCCTCTTTTCCAACCAACCAGGCTGCAAAAATATTTTCTTCTTCACTCAGCAGCCTGGAAAGGATCTTATTGCTTCTGAAATTAGGTGCTCAAGGGCTTCCTCACACCCACCTGAGGCAGTGGATAAGACTCCTGTTCTCCATGGCAGTGGGACCCCAGTCAGATTTTTTTCTGTGATGTGCTTGCAATGCTTTGTCTGAGTTTTAGCCATGCTAAGGGGAACTGTGGAAATCCTACAGCTCTACTGACACTTTAGGCACTACTCCAGGTAAGTGTAAAAGAGCCAGAAGTGAAATCCAGCCCACAAATCACATTTTCTTATCACTCAATCCTAACTCATTTTTTGACCAGTAATGCAGAAAAAAATAAGATAATATTTTTGCTGTCTGTGAGAATAACCATGAGTCTCTGAGTTCACATTATGCACCTTAATCATTCCAACAGCCAGTGTGATTTAAGAATGACCTCGAGCAGCACAGTATTTGAAAATGATGCCCCTGGTAACAGGGATGTTCATCCATACCAGAACCTGACAAATTTTTATCTCCACCGCAGGGGAGAGTTTAACTTTGTTTCACTCCCACATGACAGGACAGGACATTCTACTGAGTGTTCTTGAACTTCATTTCCTCTCTGCTAAGATCTCACTGCCTTCCCTATTGCAGCTTCAAGGGGGAAAAAAAGCAAAGAGGACAACATTTACAGCCCCTGCTGCTGAATGCAGAAAAAATTTATCATTTTTGTCTGTGAAGCAGTATGTAGATTGATTCACAGGCTGTCCTGCTGAGAGTATCAGAGGAAGGGAAAGCTCTCCTTTGACTACTGAAAGCAGCAGAAAGCCTTGAGAATTTACAGCAAAGACTACTCATTTATGTAGATGCATCTGAAAGCTCAGTGCCTGACCTAAGGTCATTGTCTGGGTTCTCAGTAGTCAATGGAAAAGGATTTTGGCACCTATGGAAGTACCATTGACCCCATCCTTAGATACAGATTTCAAATAGGTGGGATGTTTTCTCATTGACTGCAGATATGGGTCATACAAAAAGCTACAGAAATGCTATTTCAGTACCTGCATTACAGTATCTGTGCATCCCTGTGTAGATTACACGCTGTCTGATGGCCTGGCAGGACAGTCCTACATGGTCTGTGAAGGTGGATTAAAAAAAAAGGCTGAAAATCTTTTTGCCCATTGAATGACTTCTGCTGGCTTCAAGTCAAGCCTTGAGCTTAAATAGAACTGTTTTCTTTTGGGAAAAACATCCAATGTATCATCTAATCAGTAAAGGTGGCAGAACAGACATAGACAGAGAGCAACAACAAATCCTCAGCAATTCATTTTGCCACACCTAAGACAGATGAGTAGAATGAGCTGTGAAAAGGGAATCTCAGTATTTCTCCTGATTATATGAATTTTGAGCTGAAGATGGTCCAGCTCCATGGCAGGTGTTTTCTTTCCATATGTTTTTTAAATCCCATTTGATTTGATTTTGTGTAGCTCTCCTATTTCTGTACAAGATGCTTGTTTTTGTTGGTTGAAGGTTCTTGTGCTTTGGCAGCAACTTCCTAAGGAAGAGAGAACAAAATTCACAGAAAACTGACTCAACACTGCTCAGTACCTGTCAGGAGGAGAAAAACTAAAAGGGGGTTTGCAATACCCACATTTACCTTCGTGTGTTTGTACCCACACTCCTGCTAAGAAATTATCACCTCAGGAATAGCTTTAGGACACACTCATTATTGCTCCAATGCCATCACAGGTTTACTCATCCTGGTAGGAATGGTGAGTGATTCATGTCCACACTTTTCACACCTTCTGGGCTGTGCCTCACCTGTCACCTCTTTCTGTGGCACCTAAAAACTTCTAATTACTCACTGGAAGAATGGAGGGCAGATGGTGAAGGATGGGGGAAAACAAGGCAAAGAAGAGCAATGGTCTCAAACTTCCTCTGGAGCTGTTTTCCCCATTGTGAAGACGCAGTGGGACAGATTGTTTCATTGAGAGCCTGATCCAAAGATGATGGAAGACTAGAAGCACTTCCCTTGATTTTGATTAACATTTCACTGCTTCTGGAAGAGTGGACCTCAATCAGCAGACCTCCAGTGTGGGTTTCCAGTATGACACAACTTTTTTCCTGGGGAGGGGAGAAGTTTTCATGGATCTAGATGAGTCCCTATATCCCATAGCCCTAAAGTTATGGGTTAAACATGCGCTGAGCTGAGGGAGCTTATAAATCTCTGTAAATAACTCCTCTGGAAGTGTGACTGTGGCCACAGCACTCATGGCATCTCCGAGCTGGAGGGCAGCCCTTCCCCCTCACTCTTTGAATAATTGGAAAATCCCTCACCCGTTGCTATTTCATGGCCACAGCCACAATCCTCCCCTGAGCTGCAGCCTGGGCTGTGGATGCTTCATTTCCATTTAATAGGATGAGAACCATGTGGCTGTGAATCATCTGCTGCTGTCTCTGCTGCCTTCACACGAGCACGTTCGCTGCGTTCCGTCAGCCACGGTTCAAACTGATGGCAGGGCTCACACCTCATTTCCACATGTGAGCTTTTTCAGATTGGGAACGTCTCCCTTGCCAACCCCCTCTGTTCCAGAGGCCTGCTAATATTTTAATTTTTTTAATTCTATTTTTTTTTTTTTTAGCTGCCATTGTGTGCTAGAAACTTTACAGACAGACAAGGTACAGTCATTCCCTGAAGCTTTTATTAACTAACAGAGTACTTTTCAGAATTATTATAATAATTTAATTTTTTTTTTTTTTTAATTAACATAGTACTTTTTCTGTCTGTCCAATGTTCTCTGCCCCATTTATTTCCACACACACTCTTGGCCATGTGTGTGCATGAGGGTGCCTGTAAATCACTGTACAACCCTAACTGCACTCCAAGGGTGAAGTCCCATGGTGCTTTAGCCCAGGCAAACCAGAGCTACTGCAGCCACTCTCTCTCCTTCACCCCCAGCCTCACGTTCCTGCCTTCATCTTCCAACTGGCACTGCCAGATTTGTTAGAAACATTGCTATTTTATGCAATATCATGTAGGAAGATAGCTCAGGATGCTGATGCAGTTAGAAACCAGTCAGAATGTGATCATCATCTAGATTTTGGCCAGTCCATTTTCCTGTGCCACGTCATAAGGATATATCAGGATTAAGGATATAAAGCTATTACGCCCAAAGGAAGGCCACAAAAATGGTGAAGGGTTTAGAGGAGAAGCCATAGGAGGAGTGGCTGAAGATTTGTTCAACCTGGAGAAGAGGAAACTGAGGGGGAAGTCATCGTGGTCTTTAACATCCTCATGAGGGGCAACACCAATCTCTGCTCTCTGTGAACAGTGACAGGACTCAGGGAAATGGCATGAAAAGGAGGTTTAAGATGAATATTAGGAAAAGCTTCTTCCCCCAGACGATGGTCAGGCACTGAACAGGCTCCCCAGAGAGACAGAGCTGAAGAAATGCTTGGACAGTGCTCCCAGGCACGGGGTGGGACTGTTGGGGTGTCCTGTGCAGGGCCAGGAGCTGCATTGCTGGTCCTTGTGGGTCCCTTCCAACCCAGGTTATTCTATTCTATGACCCTGTGATTGTTCTGTGCTGATAAAGCAAGCCACGAAATGAGACCACATTGAGAATGGGAGAGATGGCAGCAAACCAAATTTCCAGTGACTTAAAGTGCCCAATACCTCTCATCTGCATACACGGGTGCGTGCTTGTGTTTGTGGATGTTTATTTCAAAGTACACACAAATAAAAATCCATAGATCAAGCATTCCTAGAATGTTATACATAAGACTGTGAATATTAACAAAATACTATTATAATAAATAATTGGAAAGATGCCATTGAGAGGCTTTTACAGGAGCTGCAAGGTGACAGATCTGTCACTATCCCTGACCTCCCTGGAGATGGTGTTGGGTAAACACCTCCAGGCATTAATTAATCAGTCAGTGATTAACACTGCCCAGCTCATCAGGAGCAAAGAGCTGCACCTGGCACAGATTCCCAGCTCCTTCCATTACCCATGGGATGGACACAAGTGGGGCCAGCACCTCTGTCTCCTGATGAGGTGTAAGGGCAAGGACTGGGGCAAGTACATAAAGGGATGGTGAGGAGGCTGCAGCTCCTGCAGGGCTGGTGGCAGCTTAGGCTGGGTTATGTGGTTGTAAACTGCAAAAACCCAGGTCTTACACTGGCCTGGGGTAAGTGGGATGCTGCTGTTCTAATCCTGGGTGGATCCAGCCTTTTGTGAAGTAGGGGAGACGCTGCTCTTGCTGCCATGTGGAGAAGATGCCTTCTCCTCTGCACAGTGGAATACAAATCTCCTCTGCACAGTGGAATACAAATCTCCTCCTCCCACCTACAGTACCAGTGGTTCCCTCAAGAGGAAAGCAGCAGTGTGACCACCTTACCAGGTAGAATCTGTTCCTCATTTGTGTTCCTCTCTGTTCTCTGTATTTGCTGTGATTTCATTTTCCCCTTTCTAAAGTTTTCTACAGCAGTAAAATCCAGCTCCTGTGCAAACAACCTCTGCTAATATTGTTTTATCCTTTATCACAAATGCATTAGTTGTGCTCTTATTGCCTTTACTGAAGTTTCCACTCCTGTCCCCTGACCTAGAGCTCAATGAATGTTTTTTTCCTCTCTCTGCATGGGATGCTTTTTCTAGCATTTATCCAACACCTCCCATATAGCAAAGATGCTCTTTCCTTTGCTTGTTTTTTGGTTAGCAGTGGTTGTGAATGTGAAAACCAACCTCTATTCCCTACTTCTGACAGGCAGGAAACTTTGTCTCATGGGTTGGTAGTTTTTTATCCCAACTTTGGAGTTACTTGGCAATCCATGTTTTATAGCTGATGTTGATTAATAACTGGAGAACAGTAATCACTGGTGGAATAGGCAAAATGTCATTATTTTGAAATTATATATTGCGCTACAGTTTGACTAAATAGTGAACAAGTATACAAATATTGGATAGAAAAAAATACTTCCTGGAGGGTGACTTTAAACTTGGTAAGTAATTAATTTATTTCACTTCCTTCTTTTGGCTATGGAGAAAACCTAAGATCACTTACGTTTTAGTATAGTCCTCTCAGTTAAATGCCTTTAAGTGGGTGGAATGGATCAGAAGAAAGATGTGTCTCACTGAGGAATTCGATTTACACAAGTTCTGGGTTGATGATTTTTTCTTTCAAATTTTCTATGTGAGAGGATTTTGCTCTTCTTTTTCCTCAGGGAATAAATGATAAGAGCACACCACTTCCAGGGAGTGCTCCTCCAGGTTCTTGAACTCTTTGAGGTCAAATACAGCAGGGAACTTGGTTCAAGTGCTAAGCCATGGCTGCCCAAGCTGTTTAATCACTGACGTGTTCCATGGTGCTCTTTTATCATCTCCTGGGTGTCTAGGAGTGGTCTGGGAATGGGGCTGCTCTTGGGACATTGTGTGGGGGATGTGTGAACTTTCTGTCCGCCTTGTACAGTTCCCCAAAGCTGCTTCAGCAGGCTTTGTGTTCCGAAATACACTTAGATAGCCTCATTTCAAACCTCAAAAAGGCAGTTCAGGTCTGCAGAATTATTTTTTCCCTCCCCTTTTAATTTAGCAGTAGAAAGATAGCCTCCAAGAATGAAAGAAAACACTTCACTAAACAGATGAATGTGTTCTTAATCTGAGCATCTTCTGCTTTCAAAGGGCAAGGATAACATTTGGAAACCACCTGGATTTCCAGGAAGACTTCCCAATATCTGCCTGCTGGAAGCTGCATTAGAGCACCTCCAAACCCCTCTGCAATGACAAAAGTTGATTACACCAGAGTCAGTTTAGCTGTAGCCATGGTATCATGAAGCAAGCCCAGAATCAGAAAATGAATTCAGACTCTTGTTTCCACCCTGCCTCCTCCTCCCATCTGGTAAATATTACTTGTATTTTATAAGGCCGTTTTCCTTGGTCCTTCTTGATCTTGATCTGTCAATCACCTGTAGGTAAATCTCAGGAAAAATGTTCATTCTTTCTAAGCAGGAAGCTCAGAGATTGATCTCTCTACTCCAGCCTCCCTCCAGGCAAACTCACATCATCTTCTGTGTGATTATGTACCAATTCAAGCTCAGCAAGGTCAGAACCAAGTTTATAATCCTTCCCTGTGATCCCTCTGGGCTGTCTTCATTCTCTTTAGCCATTCTTGTGCTCATCCATGAATTCAGACATCTTGTGTCATCCTTCAGGCGAGGGATCGTGGTTGAGGGCAGGGAAAAGTTTACTTAACATACCTTAAAATAAAAATAAGCAGAATACCAGCCTTTTCTACTTGACTTTGAGGCAAAACTCTCATTCAAATTCCCATCACCTGGGATTCGTGTTTGCTAGCTTTAGCTGTCTAAGGTGTGTTTAGGTATGCCCAGCATCTGGTTTAAGCTAAAAACCTAAGCTCCATGAGCAGTTGGAAAAGAGGTATAGAGATGCTCCACAGGTTATGTTTTCCTACCCTTTAGACAGACAGGAAGGCAGGATGCTGTCAGGGCAAATGTAACTGTGACAGGTACATGTGTTCCCAGATGTGTTTCTGTTCTCTGAAAATTCAGAAGTCCTCCTGAGGCTGTGTCCTGTAATACTGAACTGTTCTATCCCTTTCTTTTCCTCTGTTTCCCAGGGTAATTGTATTAATTTGTTTATCATCTCTCTTTACATTTAAATTCTTCAGGGAAGATCTTCTTTTTCAGGGTGTGTTTCCACAGTACCCAACACAGGATAATTGTCTTCTGGCACTGCAACTTCATGGTGCTAAGATAAATAGTAAGGAATTAGAATAATAGAATCATTTATATTGAAAAATACCTTTATGATCAAGCCCAGCCATTCCCCCAGCACTGCCAAAGCCACCACTAACCTGTGTCCCCAAGTGCCACATCCACACAGCTCTTAATTTCCTTCAGGGATGGGGACACCACCACTGCCTTGGACAACTTGTGCCATGGATGGACAACTCTTTGGGTGAAGAAACTTTCTACAATATCCAGTCTAAACCTTTTCTGGCACAACTTGAGGCCATTTCCCTTCATCCTGTCCCTTGTTCCCTGGGAGCAGAGCCCTACCCCCACTTGGCTCCACTCTCCTGCCAGGGAGCTGCAGAAGTTGATAATATCTCCCTTCAGCCACTTTCTCTGCAGGCTGAGCTCCTTCAGCTGCTTCTCAGCAGATCTGTACTCCAGACCCTTCCCCAGTGCATCTCTGAACGTGTCAATGTGTTGGGTGTGGCAGTAGGATGAAGCATATGCAATTCCATGTGGGAAACTTTCCTTGGAAAGCCATTGACCTCAACATGCAGCCAGGATGAACCCAGGTCACAATTCACTCCTAATTTTCTTGTCATTCTCTTTGGACTATCAGTGGTTTGTAATTTTTTTCACTGTAGGAAATGACTGTTGCAATATTTTCTTCGTAATCAAACTTGAGATGAACAGGTTATTTTGCTATAACAGTTTAAAAACATTCTTTAACTGAATATACATAGGCTTAGCTTCAAAGTCACTTTTTCCATCATAGTCCTTATAGGTTTTGTTGCCCACAGCTGACTTAGTGGTTGCTTTGACTAAGCTGATGTTTTATAAATGATTGCAGTTATCTATGAAAACCTTAAAATATATTGAACATATTTTAATACAGGTTCACGTGGACTGTTTTGTCTAACCAGCTTTTAACTGAGAAAACCAAATCTGTGTCCATCAAACACATTTGCATCCAGAATTTGTTGATATTTGAGTGCTCCTGAAAATGTTAAGCAAGCACTTACCTCAATATTGAGTCTGTAGATGGGCTGCACACAGAAATGCCAAATGGTCTCCTCCTCACAGTAATTGCCTTTGATGGGACTCAGAGTTAAGCACATGATTAAATGCTTTTTGGCAGAAGTAGAAATTAAGTACATTTTTATATACACAGGGGAATTTGAGACTGATTGTCAGGTTGTTTGACTTATCAGATATATTCCTTCCACTTTGGGAACTGCTCTAGAACTAGGAATGGCTAGGAAAGGAATGGGTTTGGCTTATAATTTAATAATAAAATTTTTGTAGAGCCTGGCATGGAAGGCCTGGTAGCACTGGATCTGAAAGGGTTAGGATAAGGGTTATAACTTTTTATTGAGGTTTTTGTGCATTAATAGATTCCCACTTTTGGGAAGCAGTTTGTTTGCTCATGCAAGGTCAAAGCTTGGATGTGATATGCAGTAACAAACTGGTTGGTTTACTTTAGGCCACGGAAAACCTTACTGATTTCTTTGTTCAGTGTTCATATATTTTATATTCTCCTGCTTCAAAATTCATCATACACATAATTGAATGCAGAGGACAGCAATGTGTTGTTCACTTGGAGGCCATGTGAAGTGAGGGAGAGGAAGCTGAAAAGGAGGAGCGGGATTTAGAAAAAGGCAAAACTTGATTGCATCTATAGAAAATTAAACACTCAATTTGTCAGCCTAGCACTGAAAAAAAGCTTCCATGTGCTCTTTAGAAGGACAAAACGTAAGGACTTGTTTATTTATTTAGATGTGCACACACACACAGAGGAGAGTGGAGGTAATTTATGACATTCAAATGATTCCCATATTTGTGTCTGAGCTCACCTTGCAGGAAATGTTAAGGTCATTCCCAATTTTGAAGATTAGTGCAAAGTTAATCCTGGGCTGAATTCAAGGCAATTGAAAAAGTTCAACAAAAATGTGCTTTGCTGACATTGAGAGAAATTCAAGCAGGGAATTGGCAGACTTGAGTCTATGCCCTTATTAAAGCCCATTTCTCCCACGTGGCTTAGCAAGTTCAGCTTTTTTTTTTTTCCCCATCATAAACTATGTGCTTGAGCTGTAACTTCTTCCATCTTGGTAACATTGGAAAGAGGTTAATTCCACAGGGGCAGTGGTTTGTCATACTCTGAAGTAAAATCACAAATTTTGAAAAAGGAAATTAAAAAACTAAGTCCTGGGGTTAAGTGGATGAACACACACAAGATATTGAAGGAGACTCTTCTGAGACTGTGGGGAAGGGAAAAGGCTCATGAGTGAATCTGTAGCCTGAGATTTCTTTTTGCAGTGCTTTGTTTGTCTGTGACAGGTTGACCCTGGTTGGATGTCAGGCGCCCACCAAAGCCACTGTGTCACTCCCCTCCTCAGATGGACGGGGAGAGAAAATCTGACTGGGGAAAGTGGTTTGATTTATTGCCAGTCAGATCAGAGTGGGGGTAATGAGTTGGAAAGCCAAGTCTTAAAACACCTTCCCTCCAACCCTTCCTTCTTCCCACACTCAACTCCCAAATTCTGTTAGAAATCTGCTTTTTGGGGAGGAACAGTGTCTTGGAAGGAAGCAGGGCTGGGCAGTGATTAGCTCCTACACCCACTGCTGTGTCCTTCAGACTGCTTTGGGTGTGCTTCACCATCAGTAACTCACTCCAACAGATTGAATGATTGCCCAATCCCTACCACACCTGTACATACAGGCTCTGATTTTTGGTCTTCTGGACCACACTTCAGATAAAAGGCTAAAATAGTCCCAAGAAGGCAAAGGGGTTCCCCAACAACCCCTGCTCAGACTATTTGACTGTGGGCATTTGCTAAAGTGCCAGTGGTAGGAACTTCGTTACCTAGAGTCAAGAAAAAAGGAGGATTTCTGCCAAAAAAGGGTCATCACCTGGAGCAGCTCATGTCTTTGAAAATTCACAATCCTAGTGGAATACGTACAGTTAATTTGGCACCTTGTAGGAGGATGTAAGACATGTCTGAGAAGAGGTAGCAAAGAACCAGTTGTCTGGTTTATCTTATGCAAAACAATGCAGCACCAAAACAAAACAGCATCTTAAGACTTCCCAGCAATACAAAAATCAGTTCAGTGTTGCAGTAGCTATAGGAACTTCTATTTTTCATCTGAATTCTGATTTAGCCATATTTCTTCCAGTTCACTAGAGAGAGCAGCTTCTGCTGGATCAGACAGGCATGTACTGCACTCCAGTCTGCGGGAAGATAAAGAGCTGTAGGAAACCAAGAATTAAAAACTGCTGGTCCGTGACAAAAGGTAAATGGAATACTGAAAGAAAAAGAAATGTCTAATGAATTTTGTACCTATAAGGGATGGAGACTCGTCATGTCCCTCTGGAGAAGACACCTGTTCAAATACCCTTATTAGGATGATAATGAGGATAAGGATGACTCTTATGACTGGGATGCTAATGAGCAAAACCACACTTTTTGCTATAAAGTGTTCCCATGGATAGCAAGGATAACAAGTGAGCTGAGCTGCTACTTGTCACCATAGGAATCACAGAGTCCTGTAAGTACAAAAACTTTTGGGACACTTTGGGCAAGATCTGCATTTGGAGTACTTCGTGCCACACACCTCAGCTGATCATCTGCAAGTCTTTTGTTTTATTTCTTACAAAAAAAAAATTAGCCTAATAATCTGAGTTTGCTAACAGGAAATTCTTGCTCATTCATCTGACACAATTCTGCACTGGTGGGGGTAGACTGTGATTCATGCTGGGTCTTCAATCAAAGCCTGGTGCTTTCCTAGAAGGTACAGTCAGCACCAGGGGCTGAGTCTCTCTTCAATTAGGTGAGGAGCCCTGACTATCACCAACAAAGTCAGTCAGAAATGAGTTCGTGTCAGATGGGACATGACAACCACATTCAACAGATCACGGGAGAAATACTGTGAAATCTCAATGGCTGATCTTGCCCTACATTCATCATAAGCAAATCCCCAGCAGTTTCTTTTTTAAAGCTGCCTTTTCAAGTTAACACTTTCATGAGCATCGCTTCAAACACAAGATTTCTTGTGAAATTCTTTGCATCCTTAGGTGGAAGATGCAAACCAAAATATGCTTGTGATTTATTATTACCTACCCTCAGACTTTGTAGTGAAACTGGAGTCTAGTTTCTTGTTTTAAATTAATTGAACACTCCTATCAAAGAGGGAGAAAGAGATTCTCTGACAGGGGTGGTTGGAAACACCCAACAGAAACATGGAATTAACTGAGAAACTGTCACCTAACTATTCCTGGTCCTGAAGTGGTGGCCATCTGGCAAGGCCTGAAACATTCGCTGCCATACCTAGTGAAGGAGAAGGCAGTCCTGTGTGAAATACTCAGGTGAGGTGATGACAGGAAAATGACCTTCTGAAAAAAATTGTGATGCAAGGTCTGCACTGACAGATGTGCAGGAACCTTTGATTGCAGTAATTAGGATTTTACAGTGATAAAGCATGTCTCATCCTGGGTCCCACAGTGCCCTGTGTAGGATCACACTGCTGAGGTGCTGACACCTGATACCAGCAGGTGAAACCAAGGCATGATAAATGTGGCATTGAGGAAATGAGAAAAATCTCTAATGAGAACTTGCAAATGTAACCCGAATGCAACTGGAGGGCAAGAAAGTAAGTGTCCTGTTTTAATAGATTATTTACCAACCAGCTTTGTGGTATCTTTGAGCCTGGCTCATGGCTTTTAAACACCAACTGTGGCCAATATTAAAAGTGTGAACTTTTGTTGGAGGGACAATGATTTTGACTACCTGGATCAGCCTCTGGATTGTCCTCTGGTCAGCCTTCCAGTGTCTCATTTTTGTGGCCACCAACACCAGCTTCCTGGTCAAGTACTTCACCCACTTCACCGAAGAAGGATTTTCCTCCCTGACGAGCTTCATCTTCATTTATGAAGCTTTCAAGATGATCAAGCTGGCAGATCATTATCCCATCAACTCCCAGTTCAAGGTGGACTACATCACGCATTACTCTTGTGCTGTAAACCACTAGATCCAGGTAAGGGAGTGCTCACTACCTCTCCAGTTTGTAGGTAGGAGGTGGCCTTTGCTCTCCTTTTCCCTTGTGCTGCAGCCCAGATAATGGGTAGATTCTTCCTTCTTTATCAGTTGCCTTCAGCTACCCAATCTTAGTCTCAGGTGTTGCAGCAGACCTCTCATTAAGGGTAGGAATGAGCCAAGACTCAGCCTCTCAAAGGGTCCTGGTTTATTCTCCTTTACACCTTAGCCATCCTGATTCTGACCACAGCAGGCTCCTGCTGTTGGCTTCTGTGACACACTCTGACTGCTGGCTGTCCCTGCTGGAATGTGACTGCATTTCCCTGCCTCCTTTGACCACAGGCTTTTGCCCAGCTCGACTGTGACTGCAGGCTCCAGCACAGGCTCTAACTCCGTCAGATCCAGACTGACCTCACAGCAGATCTTCTGTAGCAGCAACTCTCTTCCTTGTCTCACTCTTATTTGTGTCTCTCCGGATCATTCCTTCCTCCTCAGGGCTCCTCTTCCTCCAGGCTCTCCCTGACAGCCCAACCCACCCTTTTATCACACTTACCTTCATTAGTCCCAGCTGTGACCCATTACGGGCAAGGCTGTTCTTCTTTGGTAATTAGTACAACTGTGACTTACCGTGGTGAGGTCACTTGTAATCCCTTCTTCTACACCTACAAGATTTGACTTCAAGTGTTCAGACCCTTCTCGTTTCACAAATTTTTTAGACGCAGCCCCATACCTGGCAGTTAGTTCACAGCTTTTAGTTCTTTACCCTGCAGAGCAGCCGAGATCCTATCCAACTTTTTATCTAATTGAAAGGATTAGAAAAAAGTCTTCTTACCTGCACACTCCTGTTCAGAGAAATGGCATCTTCAGGTGACAGCTCATCTTGTTCAACCCCCTGCCATGGGCAGGGACACCTTCCACTGTCCCAGGTTGCTCCAAGCCCCTTCCAGCCTGGCCTTGGACACCTCCAGGGATCCAGGGGCAGCCACAGCTTCTCTGGGCACCCTGTGCCAGGGCCTCACCACCCTCACAGGGAAGGATTTCTTCCTGAAAGATCTAAAATTGTTATAATATGCTAATAAATAGCCATGAGAGGAATGCTTGTGTGAGTCAGAAACTTGAGATGGTTTTGAACTTGACATCTGCCCAAATTCCAAACATTTAGAGAATCCTGGAAGACCCAGATCCAGGGAGATATTTCCCCTGTCTTATGACTTATATGTCTTCACATGTCCAGAGGTTCTGCTTTTGATAGGTAGGATGCTTAGAAAGGCACCAAGTCTAAAATATTCTAAACAACACCCCATTTTCAACTTATTCAACCATTTCAACTTATTTTCAACCGCCTTATGCAGCAGAGGAAAAAAAAAAGGAACTCTCAAAGTTGTATTTTAAATTCCCATGAGGGCTCACCTCCACCATGGAACTAAAAAAAAAAAAAAGGCCTTTTTTTTTAAAGTCAAAACAACAATATATGCTGAATTTTCACAGGCATTTTGGGTGTGGGAAGCAGAGTTTGGGAATATGCAGGAGAAACATTTGTGTTATAACTCTGCTAGGAGACAATGTACTCTAATTAGATGGCAGCAGGCTTGCAATATCCACACAGCCCTACTCACATTATTAATATTTTATCCTAACTGGGACCCATCATGCATTCTTTAACATTCATTTTCTGCGCTTCACATGTTACAGGCGGGTCTTCACTTCCCATGCCTACATGATAATAAACCAAGGTCTTTAGCATTTACAAAAGAAAATTGGAGGGTTTTTTGGGTTTTGGGGGTTTTTTTGCCACAGAAAGGTAAGGATTGTGATTTACCCACTGCTGGGACATTTACTCCTACTGTGAATGATAGTAGAGATAGAAAATTGCCTTGAAAATTGCTTTGAATTATATGTACACCAAATTCTTATATTTTTTTATGTGTGGAGGGTAGCTGCAATGTATTTATTTAAATCTAGGTTTCTATGAATTCTGCCATTCACAGGTTTAGTTGGGAAGGTAGCTGAGAAGGATTCCTCTTTTAAAATTCAAAGAAAATATACCCAGCTACCTCTGGTCTGTATTTCAGGAGAGTGTGCCCAGCTTTCCTTCAGCTGCTCTTTCAAGCTGGCATTTTTAAAGGGATTTCAGTCTATTGCCAAGCAGCTGCTTGTGTGGGGTCACCACTAAAATGAGCTCTGCTGTGAAAATGCATTTCCTGCAGAGATGTTGCTGTCTGGATTTCCTTGGTCAGGAATGGACCATGAGGTTTCATCATTTTGGTAATTAATGGTGGAGGGGAAGTGAGGACAAAGCATTGATGGGAAAGACAGCTGCCAGTTAAAATCACAGAGCAGATATGTCAAAAACCAGCTGAAACTTCCATACCAGCTATTTCCACCAAGCTTCAAGGACCTAGAGATGTGTCTCTTGAAAATAATATTCTGCTGTGTGGCCTTCTGAGCCTACAAATGCTCTTCTTTTCCTGTTAGTTTCCACTTGCTTTATATTTCTCTTTCTTAGCACTGTTTTCTGTTGTGTTAGCATTCCCTCCAGCTCTCTCTCTCCATCTTTCATATTAAATCTAATTGTTTGTCCCCTTTAATACTTTAGAACAAAATCATGTTGGACTTCTGTTTGGGTAGTGCTTTTTGATGTTAAAGATCATTTGCCTTTCATCTCCTTTAAAGGGGAATTTTTTTTCAAATGTGGTCTTTCTTCAGCTTCTTATTTATCTTTTGAATTTTCTTCCTTTGCCGATTGATATTTTTTTGCTCAGATTTCTTTTTTTTACGGCTGCACAGTTAAATTGCTCTTTCTCTGTTAGGCCTCTGACCTCATAAATCTGTATCTCCTTTATCTATCAAAAAGATCAGAGAAAAAAGGAGAAAAGAAAGAGGAAGCTCACTAAGTGGGAAAAAAATCAATACATTATATGCACGATACTCATTTGTGGGAGCTGAGGTGTTTCCACACTATCTGAATTATTGAAGAATCCATGAACTTTACCAGGATCAAGGTCCCATTGTGCTTCACCAAAGACCATCCTTAAGGAATTCAAGCAAACAGGGTGTACAAAAAGTAGAGGGAAAGATAATTCTCCATCTGTATGATGGAAAATAGAGATTCAAGACAAGGTTTTCCAAAGACCTCGACAACCATTTAAGAAACAAGCCCAAATTCCCCTTGTCAAGGGGGATGCATCCTTTGGGCAGGCTCGGGGCCTCCAGGGATCTCTAACATATGGACTGGAGTGAAAAATCATCAAGGAAAATGACTTCAAAGGCTTAGATTTTCCTCGGGACATTGGGCATGAGGCAGCGAACCAAGCTGGGAAACGTGGTCGTAAATGTCACAGGAGGAATGGAGCACTTCTGAATTTGTGGTTTGCTGCTCGCAGAGCAGAGCAGGGCCCCAGAGCCTCCCTGGGCGCTTTCACCAGGGGCTCATCTTTCCTTGGGATCCTTGGTTGACTGGGGAGGCTGTGCCTGCTCGGGGAAGTGTGTCCTGCAGGATTTGTGTTTCTGCTGCTTTGCTGGGAGAAGCGTTTTTCTTATGCATTTATGGGATTTAAAGGGACCGAAGGGGGAGGAAGGAAAGCAGGAGGAAAGGACAGTGGGAAGGAAGGAAGGCTGGTTTGCCCAGAGGCACAAACAACAAAATGCAGCAGTGCTGAAATGAGTCTTCCAAACATTCACAGCAACTATCAGAAAAAATCTAAACGAGTCTTATGCAAGGGTTTCTTTCCTTCACGCTTCTCCGTGACTCCATGCTGGCATTCCCAATTCTCACTTGCATAAATGAAATTAGGAAAAATTATAGCGAAAATCATAAGGATGAGAGTTTATTGAAGACATAAGTAAAAAAAAGGCAAAATCAAACTCAGGGTTTTCAATTTGAATCTTCTTTAAATAATTTGCTTTCTACAAGTTATGTTGTAGAAGCTTCAGGCTCATTCAATTGGCTTTGATACATCCACAGTTTGACTTACAATGTTCCTGGAAGAAATTGTTTTCTGTCGTCTCTGTTCCAACAATGAAAGAGTTTCAGTCAGGAGGGGAAAAAGCCAATTTAACACTGAGGATTTTGCAGCGCATCACAACATGCTTCTGATTCAGAGTATTTATCACCATGTTTCACTTGAGTAAACAATGTTGATTAGAACCCAAGCCAAATTATCAGACAACATGCTCGATGTCTGCTTTTATGTTGAATTCACACCATGGTTTATTTAAAGACAAAAGCAATGCCATGGGATTTACCAGCAGCCTCTTCTTGTTGCATAAGAAGTCCAAGCTTCAGCTTCCTTGCAACACTACAAGATGTTGATTTGTTTGGCAAAGCCAGCCTTTAACAAACCAGATATGTACATCTGTGACTGGGGTTAACAAGTCTCTGTTGTTGAATCATTTCAGTCAAAAAGCAATTTGTAAGTGCTGCTGTGCAGCTTCCAAACGTATTTGGAGAGAATCTCTCCCTCGTTCTACCACGCTGCATTTCATTATTGTAAGGAATGAACATAACAGCAGGAAAGTTCATATAAAAAAAGGCTAAAAACAGGGCAGCATTTTCAAATCCCCTCAGAAGCAGATTTTCAAAGATCTCCAGGCTCCTTCAGAGGCAAACAGGCACTTTCTGGGATGTTCTGAGCATGCCTACACACATTAGGTGTCTGAAGTAATGTGGGAAAAAATAAGTTATAATTGGGCCATTAATTATTTTTATAACACACATTAAAGATGATTTGTGAATGATGATGTCTGCGAAGGAGGAAGAGTGGTCTGATTTATACATGTCTTCCTGTCTATGTGAATATTCTTGGTGATGTGGTTTCAGCCTGGCTTTTCAAAATGTTCACTTTGGTAGGATTTATCCCACAGCCAGACATCAAATACCAACTAATTAAGTCATACTTCATTAAGTAACTCTTTCACTGGAAACAGGTAGGACCCAGGCTCCTGGTTTGGTTATCTATCTCGAGGTAAGATGAATAGCCTTGTAAAACTGTTCTTCATTTTACTGTTCCTACAGACAATGCACTGGAATAAAACATTTAACTCCTATGCGGTTCAAGTTCCATTAGAAATCCCCAATGTGATGGTTTCTACTCGAGTCTAAAGCAATTATTTTCCCTCCCCTTTCAGATAACACAACCTCACAACTATTATTTGAGACATAACTTAAACCCCGCTAGAAATAGCTTATATCCTCTCATTTCTCAGGGAAAGCCAACCAGAGGATTGACAAAGGATTGGCAGATTCTTCCTCTGTTCCATTACAGCACAAAGAAACATTAACGGGGTTGTACCTTTGTTTTAATGTTTGTGTATATTTAAACATGATGAGGGCAACTTTTTGAAAATAGAGCCATCTAAAAATAGGTATTACATCTTTATAACCAAATTACTCTCTCCTTGAACATGATTTTAGAAAACAATAAGCTTTTTCTCATCATTGTCAGAAAGAATCATTGCTGTAGCTCCTAGAAATTCAAACAGAGGTTAAGAACCATTGCTGTAGCTTCTAGAAATTCAGAGGTTAGAGCAGAGTTTTGCAGATTACCAACATGGGAGACCCCAGCATCTCAAAATCACAGAGCAAGATAAAGTTGAAACAATTTATTTCCTTTTAAAACTGGAGGATGAAGTCAGTTGCCACATAGGTGCTGGGGTTGGGTGGGTCCTCATGTGTTTAATGAAGTGGATGATGTAATAACTTTGCAGGAAATGCATCCATTTCAGACAGAAATTGGCTCGCCTACAAAGGAAGAACCATCCTCCCTTCCTGGTCCTCAATAAGGATATAAAACCATCAGAGTCTGTAGCTGAGGATGAAATCTTATCCAAGGACTGCTGATATCCATTGATATCCATGGAATGCTTCAAGCTTTCTATGAATATTTTAAAAGAGATCTCTCATCTTCAGTCTCCTCCACACTGAGATAACTGCCCTTGATTCCTTATCTTGGCCTAAGACTTGAGGAGCTGGTCTCTCAAATTAAGCAGCCACTCAGTCCTCTGCATCTCACTGTGCTCTGCTTTAAAATGCAGCTTGAGCTCCTGTGTTTATAGATGGGGAAAATCTAATTTTTCTCTCTCTCTAATTGCATTTTGTGCCATCAGCTATGAAAACGTGACCCCATGGAAATTTAATGCTTCTGTTTGCATTACCTCACCTCCCCTGTGGATTCAAACTCCCTGCCAGCGGCCTCCTTGTCAAATCCAGGGATAAACTGCCCCTGGTGGGAACAATCTGCTGCCATTCCCTGACTTTCCTGGTTACATTTACCAGGAGCTTGGTTGTCACCTCCCAGAGCAGCACTGGCGAGAGGCAGCATGTATTTCTAGAAAAAACAATTTGGCACGAGGACCCGAGCATCCTTTTCATGCTTGGTCAGTGGGGATTTGAGGTGAAGGTTGCATCGTGTGGTTAAGGCAATGGATTTGGATAAACATCTGTGACCAGGGATGAAGTTTTTGGTGTAGGAGTTTGTGCTGCTGTCACAGTTGTTGTCAGTGGTGAGCTTGTCAAGCAATCACCTGAAAAATGCTGGTTTAAGCATCAAATAGAGGAAATAGACATTCAGTAAATAAGCTGGTCGAGGGAGAGGTGTCCCTGCCCATGTCAGGGGTTTGGACTGAGGTGCTCTTTAGGCTCCCTTCCAACCCAAACCAGTCTGTTTCTATTACTCCAGCTGCATACAGGATTATTCACCATGTGGCTGCAGAGCCCTTTGCACTGCCCACGACAACCACAACCTGCCTTGAGTCCTCCAAGCAACTGCCCTGTAATTGTTTCTGGCAATTTCTCTTCTATGAAACCAGAAAGAAAACTGAAGGAATCAGCATAAGAAAAAAATCCCCGTTGTTTTAATAAAAATCAGATCCATAACCTGCCCGCAATACTTAAATCTCCAAAGGAAATTTTTGCATTATTCCACAATGCTCGAGGTTGATGTTGGAATGCTGATACTTGTGGTGGTTTAAAAAAATTATATAAATCCAGTTTTGGAGAGCCCCAAAGAACTGTTATTAGCTGCTTTTACTGCAGCCAGAGTATTTTTTAATATCTCTGAAACTGTGTCACCTCATGGACGTGCAGCATGGGTGAAAAGCTTTATCAAACAGCCTTGAGAGACAGAATTGCTTATCCACTTGTGAAAGGGCTCACTGGGGGCAGGGCAGGCAGCAGGTTTGCATTAATACAGAACATTTTCCATAGCACCAGGCAGTGCATTGGTCCCTGGAGTGCTCAGCCAGGATGGAGCTGCTTTGGCTCTGGCCATTTTGGGACCATATTTCCCAAAGTTTTTGGCTCTAAAGGACGGGGTGGGTGGGTAAACAGGCTCCAACCAAAATAATCTGGGCCTGGTGGGGCTGTTTGATGTCATGTCTCCTGCCCAGTCATTCACATTTAAATGCCAGCTTGAAGCAGGTTTGCTAAATCCACAGTACTGGACATTGTTGATTTGGGGGAAAACTCCTGGAAAAGTTGGGGTGCTTGTTTTTTCTTCCCCTCTGTAGCCACAGCAACCTCCTGTGCTCTGCTAGTCACTGAGCTGGTGAGTTTGTCTGGGTCAGAGGTGCTCTCCCAGCCCCTGGGCTGGCTGCTCCTGATTTGCACCAGCCTGGGGCTGTCTGCTCAGGAAGGCTCTAATTTACAGTGGCAACCTGGGCCAAAGTGCCAAAGTGCCAACCTGCCTTGTCTTAGCCCAGGTTTAATCTCAAAGTAATGATGTCAAGTCAATTCAAATTAAGAACAAGCCTTTTTACGTCTTTTTTTTTTTCTTTTCTGGAAGAGTGAAAAGGAAAGTCAGCTTGGAAAGATTACTTTTAAAGCAGCTTTGTTTTCAAAGGAAGCTGAAAGTGAACTGCAGCCATCCATCAGCCAGAATGTACTGCACAGTAAACTAATTTCCCATTTCCTCTTCATTTTGTGTTTAGCTCTGTAATTTGTACATCTCAGAGCAGCTACTGTAAAACCTCACACAACCAAAAAAAAAAAAAAATCTAAAGTAAACCATGAATAAAAAGCCACAACAACAACAACAACAAACCAAAAAAAAACAAACCCCAGAAGTGTCTGGACTTACCTAGAATATCAATGTGTCCCTGACAAAGGCTCTTTGTGAGGAAACCCAATCTGCATTGCCAGCGCTCCTAATTCTGCAAACTTTTCACATCTTAATTGTTCTCTCTGTTAAATTGCCCTTTTATACTTTCAACCAAATATATATATAATAAATTAGTTATCTGCCTTGCTCCTTGAAAGTGATCCATCAAGATGCAAAGATGATGGCTCTTTCATCGAGGTAAAGATAAAGAATTTGCATACACAAGCTGTAGGAGTCCCTGACATGTTGTTCAAAAATTAAATCACATGCATTCATCAGACAATGGACTCGCCTTATACTGTAAGAGAATATTCAATCAGCTGAAACAGATGCTTGGAGGAAATTTCATTCTTGAGGCAACATTGCGATACTGACAGGTGCATAAAAGAGTCTCAACTGTAGATCAAAGATGAAAAATCAAATGAAAATCCTTTTTTTTTTTTTTAATGGCAATGAAAAGCAATTACTTTTTAGTGGGAAGCTGTAGCCACTTTTGCAGCTGATGCCACCTTGAATTGTTTCCACGTGTTATCCAAAAATCTGCTGTGAGGAGGGCACTGCTGAGGAGCCACTCACACTGTGGAGTGAGGCATTCCCACTCTCAGGGTGTCTTCTACCCATTCAGAGGATGAAAGGGGACCTCAAACATCACTATATGGGAAGAACAATTAGAAAGAGAAGAGAATTTCCTGTGTGCTAATCCATATAGGAACAGGGCTGCTCTGCTCCTCACATTGCATACAGGGCTCACTTGCTAAGTGCTGCAGAGGAAAGGCTTTAAATCTACCTGTATTTCATAATATAAGGCAAAGGATTTTGTTGATATGGATATATCTGCTTTTTGGTAGCTTCTGGAGGCAGAGGAAAATATCTGAGGGCTGAGGTGTGTCCTGGGCAAGAGAACTCCTGTTAGTTACTTACTCCTGAATTTTCCAGCTAAGTAATAACCTACCAGAAGCAATTGAGCACAATGCATTACTGATTTAAGTTGTTACTTTTAAAATATTACTGCAGATCTTCTGCATGTGTTGGGTCTCCCAAGCATCACCCATTTCCAGGCCCCTTTCCCAGCCACACAATCAATTTTGTTGTTGTCTATAAAGTAAAATTTGGGACATTAAGAAATATGAATAAATCACACAGATAAGCCTTCAGAAAGGAGATAGGAAACTTCCAGAAAAATAGTTAACAGCGGGCAAAAAGCATTTTCAAACAGGAGAGCATTCTGTCAGAAAATATCCTTTTGCCAAGGGGCAGGGAAGGGGAGAAGGCTGTTAGTGAAGTTCACTCACTTTCAATTTTTTTTTTTTTCCTAATTCCCTCCAGAATATCAAAGACTTTTTTTCCAGGTCATGAGGAAAGAAAAAAGTCCTCACTTGTGTGTTCTCTGATTGCAAGAACTCTCCATTGCAGGGAGTCGACTTCACTGCCTGTCTTCAGAGGGCTCCTTTGGCTTCACAACTGCAGAGTTTGGGTTTAGGGGAGGTTAGTGGGGTTTCTTTATTCTTTTCTTCTCTTTTTTTCCCCTCCTTTCACACTGTGTTTTACATTTTAAGAATTTCTTGGGTTTAGTCAAAAATGCCTGCTGGTGCTTTCAGTGCCTCTCAGTGTCTCCAGCAACAATTATCCCAGACCAGCTTCTTTCCAGAATCTCATAAAAATATGCTTTGAGATACAGAGACAGTCTCTCTCTCTCTCACACACAGGGGTTGCAACTGTCATTCTCTGTCAATTATTTTCTGTGGGAAATGAACTTGCTGCAGGAGATGGGGCGAGTCTCATTGAAGTCATCTGTGCTGAATGGTTTCTCAGGGTGGGTTTTTTTTTGGGCTCCTTTTGGTAACAGATTCAACAGATCAGTAGCCAAGACTGCATTGTCTTGATTTTTGCATGCCATTGGTGAACGTAAGGCTGTGCCCTGGCACTTGGAGATCTGTGCCTTTCACAGTCTCGGGCTGAGGATGTTGATGCAGATGTCTTTGCCATCTGAGCAGCTCCGAGTGCTTTTCAGGCTCTCATTTAAATGCGACGCAGCTCCCACCACTCTTCTGGCACAGCTTTGCTCCGAGCTGAGGGGATGCTCGTGCCAAATGTAAACCAATACACTGACCACAGCCAGGGGCCTCCTCCTCAGCTCTGCTGGGGCTGCTCTGCAGCCTGCTGCCAGTAGGAAAAAACAGCCTCAGGGTCCCTGTGGCCACAATCCTAAAAATCTGCATGTCCACAGTGATGGCCACAGCCTGACCAGGACAAGGGATGTGGCTGAGGATCAAAGGTTATTGGTGGAAATCCACGTGCCCAGATTTGGCTTGCTGGTCCCCAGCTGCCAGAACAGATTTTGGGGTAGTTGGCACACATTAAAAACAGGGAGACAAAAAGGAGGTGAAGGTTGTTTTTCTCTCTCTCTGCTAAACTGGGGTATTGTCCCCCATTGTAAACCTCTTTCAGTGTTACTCTTGGTGTTGTACATCTGAAATCTCCATGCTGAAAAGCAGTTATTTGTAATGAAGGTAGAGAATACTCTTATTCAGTTAAAAGAGGTGAGTATTTGTTCTTGCAAAGTAAAATCTTCCAAATTGTTCCTTGTCCAAAAGACAGCTGGGTACACATGGATGAGCACCCCTTTCGTGGTACTCCCTAAATGCTCACATTTAAGCAAACAAGTAAGTAA
The DNA here is from genome assembly GCA_013398275.1 of Promerops cafer. Classification (NCBI taxonomy): domain Eukaryota; kingdom Metazoa; phylum Chordata; class Aves; order Passeriformes; family Nectariniidae; genus Promerops; species Promerops cafer. The sequence continues at coordinate 246,611 of VZSE01009788.1, forward strand.
GAAAAAAGATGTTCTGTGGATAAAAGCCACAGCTTTGCAGCCTCCACCTGCTTTTCCTTATTAAAAAGTAAAATTTTACTCTTTTGTGTGGATCAATACCGAGCTCCAGGGAGGTCTTGGCCTCTGGGTGGTTAAAAAGAGAGATGAAAATTATCAATCCTCTGGGCAGAACACATGCTTGGGGCTGGCAGCCTGTCCCCTCTGTGAGCGTGGTCAGCAGGGCCAGGGCTTCAGAGACCTTTTGTGTGCAGTTCCGAAGTGGCAGGACCGGGCAGTTGTCAGAGAGCTGCAGCTTGCTGCCCTCGGCTGGGTGGAAGCATTGAATCCACGCTTCTTTTATCCCCGTTCAGCACAGTTTCGTGCCTGTTGTCTGCAGTTCTTTGAATCTGTTGGCTGAAGGAGCGCTCCAAGCCGTTCAAAAGCACTTAGAAATTCTTTTTTTTCCCTGCTCCATGTCAGTACATCAGTGCTCCTAACACCTTGTTGCCTGGCTGGCGACAGCATCTGGGAGCGTGCTCGGGACGCGGCAGCTGCATCCTGCAGAATTCTGTTGCTTTGCTCTTTGAAAATGCCACTGACCTTATGAAAAGCAATCTCCTGACACAGGCTGGAGGAGTAAATTACAGCACAAAGTTTTTGTGTGATATTAGGAGTAGAAAGCGAGTGGCAGAGTCACAGGGCTGGAGACAAATCCTTCCCCAGCTCATCCACTGGTGTGGTGAGAGTGCCAAGCAAACTGGGCAAAATGCTGGTGATGGGGCCATGTAACTGCCTGGCTGTACAGAACAGAGTAAATAAATACCCTTCCCACCTACAGGGCTCCATTCTCCCATCGTGGCACAGCCTCTTGTGCTGCCACGACAGACAAGCACATGGGTGAAGAGCACAAATACCTCTAAGTGGTTTTGCTCTCCTAATGACTAAGCTGCTCCTTGTTCATTCCTTTTGTCTTTTGCTGAGTCTGTTCCTCCTGCCTCCTTGCTGCCTTATCTCCAGTAGTCTGTGTAACAGTGCCATAACCACTAAATCCTCTCTCAGCCTCCTTGGTATTAACTGCTGTTGTCACCAGCTACTTCTTGTCAACATTACTTGATCCCCTTTGTGCACAGCCCTGTCTTAACTCATTCTACCTGAAATTCATCAGTATATTCAGGGAAGAGATATGTAGGGAAAGAGAACTCTGCCTTTCAATCCTCCTTTATTTGGAAAAAAAAAAAAATCTCTCCCTACATGCAGAGCTGAAAAAGGATTTGATTTATGTTACCTCAACTCTACTGATTCCACCCGAAGTTTCTCTAATTTCAACTGGCGTAAGGCAGATTAAAATCCATCTCAGAGTACAGTACCTTCCTGCTGTGGAATTACTTTTGACTGGGTAAGAGATAGGAAGCTTTTTTTCCAGTCTGAAATACATTTTCATCGTTATCTCTTGCACAGGGCTCAGTGAGAGACTGTTACTGGAATTCTCTGCAAATCACCTGAATTACGGATAATCCTTCAGCAGCCCAGGAGCAATAAAAGACTGTATGGCGTGGGAGGGAATGTTTCTGCATGCCCTGGGTGCAGCAGAAGCACAAAAACTGGCTGCCAGCTGCACATCCAGGCTAGGGGTGAAAAAGAGCTGCCTTACCTTGCCCAAGGAGGGGTGAACGTGGCCCCAACATTTCTAATGGGCTGCCCCTGTGTTTATCTCACTGATTTGTGGCCACACTGGCTTTGGGTTATCTTCTTTAAATGTTTATTTTAGCAGAAAATGTTTTATTTAAGGCTAGGAGTACATTTGCAAAGTATTCCCTAGTGTCCTGGTTTGTCTTGCTGTAGATCCTCCACACATCATGGAATATCTTCTCTCTGCTCTCCCCCTGGCTCCCCCTTTTCTCTGCAGATACTTTGCTGTTCACACACCTGGGTAGGGGCAACACTGGTTTTTTTCTCCACCACTTCATTCAGTGGAGAGATAGGAAAAGTGCAACAGGTCCAACCCCCAGTTCACTGCTCCATGAACTCCACTTTGCACCAGTCAAAGATGCAGCACAAATCTTACCTGTCTCCTGCAATATTCACTTTTATCTCATTCATCACAGATTCTCCAGCACTTCCCTCTTTGAGAGGAGCTCTAGTTTGGGCAAAGTTGTCCTTCTGTTTCACTGCTGTGCCAGGAGGCTCTGCACTCCTGCCTTTTAACCAGTTTGTGGCCAAGCAGATCACACCAATCTCAGCCTTCATCTTGCCTGAAGCCAACACTTTTCTTTGCTCCCTTTCGTGCCTTTTCTCACCATTATTACACCAGCTAACCAGAAAAAAGCAACACTTAGTTGGAATTATTCCTCCCAAATCAGGGGGGGGAAAAAAACATAGTAATATTCACGTTGCAAAAGAAATGTGTGATATTCTTATAAATGCTAGGATTGGCCTGCAATTAAGACAGCAGGATGCTCTGAGCAATATGTCAGTGCAGAAATAATCACACATCCAGGGTGAGTGAATTTATTTTATTCATGGTTTCAGACATGCTGGAGGTCTGCAATCTCCATTAGATAATGTGTTGCCCCAGCTTCTGAGGAGTTTAGAAAGAACAGAACTTCTGGAAACTCCTGTGATTTCTTGCTAGGAGAGAAATGAGCCAGCAAGGAGTCTGGTTCTTGTATAATTGATCTCATCATCTATATTTATGTGAAAGACAGCAGGCAGGTGAATTCTGCCCCCATGCTCATGCTCAGTCCTGAGCTGCAGCTCTTTGTGCCCTAACAGACATGGTGATGGGATTTAATAATCACCCAAATAGGGTTGCATCAGGCCCAGACTCCAGGCCAGTGCCTGATTTTGTTTTTTGTGGCTGCATTTATAATTCTTTACTGTATAAAGTAATGTGTTAGCATCCAATTCTCCCACCACTGCAACACTGCTAGCAGGGCTTTCCTTTTGCACAGTAAATATTTCAGTGTTTAATGGTCTTACCAAACATTTCAGACATCCATCCCTAAGACAAGCAGTGGATATGTTTCTTCTGCAGGTTTGGCCATCAATATTTGATGATTAAACCATGGCATTTATGCAATACACACAGATTCTTTGATTGGGAAGCAGAAGGAAACCAGGAGTCCATCAGAAGGGTTGGTAAAGGCTGTGGGGCTCTGTGAAAGTGCACAAGTGTTTTGTGTTGAATTCTGTGCAGATTTCTAATGAAAGAATGCCAAAAAAAAGAGGGGGGGGAAGTGCCTTATTCCCTTAAATGATGAACTACAGGAAAAGTCATTTCACCTCTATTTGAAAAGGATTTACATGGAAGAAGAAGAGGCTGTCAGGGGAAAGAGCAAATGAGGGTATGAAATGAGAATGACCTGAACAAGAGAGTTCCTCAATCCTGAAGTCACCCAAAATTATATATAGCTTAGATCTGGCTATGCCAGGAGTGCTCAGAGATGAGTCAGAGTCAAGCCAAACCCACCCAGCAGACAGAGAAGAGCACACAAGTTGCCTGTGTCTGAAGAACTCGAGTGAGTGGACGTTTGGTAGGGAAAGGAATAAAAATTCAGTTTTGCCAACACTGATTTTAGGTCTGCTAGGAACTGTCAGCTGGACACTGCCACAGATTAAGGTAGGAAATATTGAAGATGCTGCCTAGGCTGACCCTAATGCAAGAGGGGGTCCAAGAGACCCCAGAGCTGCAGCTCAGTCATCCCTTCAGCACTCCTGAGCTTTTCAGAAGCTTAAACAAAACAGACCAAATTAGATTTATGCAGTTAAGTAAAAGGCTGAGGTTTAAATCCTGGTAAAGCTGATTCATTCCCTGCTACTCTGTATTTTAAAGGGCAGACTGTCAGCCAGTGAAACACTGACCCCATCTCTGTGCAGCCCGTGAGCCTCCCCTTCCCCTCCAAACCCTGCCTGCTCGTGTTTGGTTTGAAAACCTGCAGGAGTAAATGTACAGGACTACGTGACTTGCATAATCCTGCAGCACAGCAAACCCAGAACCCCATAACTCACTGTTTACAAACACATTTACAAGTCTTTTAGCTTGGTGATGGGAGTAAATGAGCAAACAGGCTCAGCAGGCACTTACCTGATTTCCCGAGCACAGTAAAGCCATTTAGTTTATTCCAAAAAGCTATGGGGGATGAGATGGGAGGAGAAGCTCTTCTTGATGCTAATTTCTAAATATATTAGGTGCAAAGACTTCACTTTTATGAGAAAGTTTAACATTTAGCTCTATGAATATGAATCTTTGTTATCAGCTCAGATGAAGATTGTCATCTTTCAAACCCATCACTTCTGCCACAACTATTAGATAAGGTCCTTTTCTGTCATTTTTCCATCCAGCTCAGTGTCTGATAGTAGGAAATTAGCAGAGTGCTATAAATTCTCCCTGCTGTCTGATTTTGTCCTCAGCAGATATATTTTTCTCATTCAATTCCATTTCTTATTTTGTCGGTGCATTGTATTTGAGAAATAACTTGCTGTTTTTTTTTGTTGGGATTTTTGTTGTTGTTCTTCAAGCAATTACCATGCTGCAGCTACAAAAAGTCATTTGCTTTCATTCAGGAAGGCTTCTCGCTCAGTGCCAATATAGAATATTGTAATATGCTGCAAATCCTTCATTTCTATTTAGGTTTGGAGTGTGCCTATTAGTTTCTAGGGAATAAATCATCACTGTCTGATGACTGAAATGACCTTAAGTCTCAACAGCAATTTTAAATGAAGCTGATTCTCATTAAACATACATAATTTTGCCAAGCATTTCAGTTATTTACTTTCTTTGTTGATGTGTTGTATCATTTCAAATCCTTTTCTGTAGCTAATTATCAAACTATATTTCGTTCTGATTGATACTGCCATGTCTCTTTAGGAGCTGTAGATATGATAGCAAAATGTGCTCTCGTCAAAGCACCAGGAATTTTCTGGAAATTGAATTTCACCTTGAATCCCTCCAGCTTAGCCACGTTATCTTTTATTAGCTTTACCTTAAAGCCTCTTTCTCCAGAATTTCGTACGTGGTTATCTCTCAGAACACTTTCTGATATCATTGCTTGTGGTATTTAACCTCACCCTGCTATCCAGATGACACATTGATTTACCACGTTCCTGATACTGATTTCCTATCATCAATGCCCATTCGTGCTACTTTGAGCACATTCAGCAATAAGACACCTGAAATACCCACACTGCGGAGATTTTATGGTTTGAGAGCCAAGATTTTTTATAACTCTTAAGTGCACCTTCACTTTCTTTATTGCACCGAGTATGAAGTTAAATTTACCAAGTAGCATAAATCTCTTCCACCTCTGAGCCCCGTGGAAAAGAAATCATTAAAGAGACATTGCTGTATCGTACGTTAAAAGTGGTGAAGGGAAGGAGAAAGACTGAAGCAAAATGTTCACTGGATGGTGCCTGGATTTTAGTATCCAGGACAAGATGTAGCTTCAAATTTCAGGTATCTGTGGTGTCAACACCCATCCCACACTCCTGGGAGAGGAATGTGCCCTTGGAGGGGAAGATTCATGTGACCAGGTTGAGAAAACTGCTCCAGGATGAGATGATTCCTCCCCTCTTCTCTCCATTGCCTGGAGGCAAAGTGGACAACCAAATCCAACAGAAAGGCCCACACTGGATGCTCAGAGCTCAACAAGATGGATCCCACAAGCACATCCGTGTTTAGAGATTTGACATTGAAGCTCAAAATGTCCCATCTTGTCCTTCTAGACTTACATCATCAAAATCTCTAAAATGTCTGTTTTTCAGGAGGTCTGAGTGCTCCTGGTTCCTATTCAAAAAACACAGGAGCATGGAGTCTCTTTCAAGAATTTTATGTTAGCTCTTGAAATCAACCTAATTCTACCTTCACTCAGGACTCAGTTTTAAAATATGGTTTTGGCAGGAAAATTTCCCTGACTCTGACACTTTAAATAGTCACTTATGTATGCTTTCCTAAACCCATATTTTTAGGCATCAGCCTTAAAACATCCCCACTTTCAAAAATCGCTGTTGGCATTAGTCAGAAGCCTTTGTAACAACTGCTTTTGGTTATGATGATTATGCTTCTTTTTTGTTACTTCTCTCATTTTTCTCTGTTAATGAAATTAAATACACCTGCCTCAGTTATAAGCCTTCCTGAATTACCAGGCTTGTGGGCTGTTTTGGGATTCTAATACTGCAAAGAATATTGAAAGTAACAAGAAAATCACAAAACCAGATGTATGCATAATAAATTGGCAAAACCTAATTTTATTTTTTTGTTTCAGCCTCCATTTTGGTGACCTACCTACTTGGCAAAGTTCTTCTAATAGCTGAGTTATTTTATCCTCAGAGGAATTTTAAATTTAAATACAAGTCCATATATTTTGGCCAAAATCAGCCTGCGAATTTAACACTATTTTGGATAGCAGGGGAAAAAAAACCTGGAATCATCATCTAAAGGCATTTGAAAATGTTCCAGGAACATCATTACATATGTATTTTTAGTCTTCCTACTGGCAGCAAGAGCAGTGTAAGACAAATTTGCATTTCAAGGCTGGAACCAACTGCATTTTGCATGGATCTGATAAAAACATCAGAAGAACAACGAGATACTTTGGCACACACATACATTTCCTAAAATGACAAAAAAAAAAAAAAATTAGAATTTCAAGGATGCATTTCTACACTCCCCACTTCAAAGTTTTGCTACTTAGTCTCCCTTGAGTAAGTTGCAAATAGGCCTGACCTCCTAGTAAAACTCATTCACCTCTATGGGTTTTTCCATGTACATCCCACAAAAGGACCTTCTTGGTGAGTTTACAGATATTGTACAGATACTCAGCAAGAGCAGGGACACCTTTACACTTATCCCAGTGGTAACAAGTGGGATTTTTCATGGAATTTGTTCTCTCTGGAGTCCCACAGTATCTCCTTCTCCAAACTTATTTGAGCACCTGATCTTCTGCTGGCTCCCAACAGTGAAGGCAGATTGAGAAGTTCCAACCTGGCCTTGCAGAGTCAGCCCCTGAGTTTGTTTGACTGCAGGCTTCAGGAGCACTAATGGAAAAGTTTTCAAGGCAAACCAGAGGATGCAGAGATCAAAATGCACCACTGAATCTTCCACCACTGCTCTCTGGCAGCAGCAGCAGGGTACAGACAAAATCTGGGCTATTTGCACAGGATGCTGCACAGCTCAGAAAACTTTGCTTTTTATTGCACTTCCTGACTTTGAAGAATCTCTAACTGCATGTGATGGCAGAAGGTATTTTATTTTCCAAACTCTGCTTGTACAGAAGAGATGTGTAGGGACAACAAAATGTCTCGTGGAGACATTTTATTCCTGCACACTGTTTTGTTTGATCCCAGACAGGTGATGTTGGGCTGGAAGTACTCACTCTTCACTGCCTGGAAGCAGCATCTGCTCTTTTAGTGCTGCAATCTGGAAAAGAAGTATCAGAAACAAGACATCCTTATTTCTCAGGGAAAATGTCAGAGAAAATAAAAGGCTTATCTGAGTATAAAGTAAATATCCACAATTACTAGAGAATGTATCTCTTGCAGCTAGGGAGGAAGTAAAGAGCCTTGCTTGATGCATGATCTTTCCAGCAAACAGGAACAGATTGGCAAAGTTTCCTGATCAAGCTGCTCTGCAACTTCTTCAGGTTCTGCTGTGTCAAATCTGGGCTTCCTCCCAGGCTCTCCCCCAGCAAACCTCCTGCTCCTCGGCCTCTGCAGCCAGCCCTGCCTCTCCCCAGCTCCCCCCTGCCCCTCCAGCTGCCTTGGGAGCTGGGCAGGGCGGGAGAGAAGAGCCACCCTCACCAGTGGCACATTCCAGGCTGGAGCACTGTCCAGCTCCAGTGCTCAGCCAGCCCTGGAAACACTCAGAGGATCTTCTGCAATTCCCCAGACCTGGTGGCATTCTGGGATCAGCCTCCTTAGAAGCTGCTCCAGGATGAAGGTTGAACTGCAGCCTAGAGCGATTACGTTTCTCCTGGGACAAGCAGGACTCTTTTATCCTCATTTCTTTTGATCTGATAACCTTTCTATCTCTTTCTCCTTTGAACATCTTTCTCAGTTTGAACCAGAGAAGTCTCTGAGCTGTCAAGCTCCACCAGCCTTTAGAAAGAAAGAAGGAGGGAAGGTTTAAACATGTTAATCTCATCCCTCAGAGAAACACCTATTAACTCATCAGTGTGTGTCCTGCCCGGGACAGGTGGCAATGGGGCCAGGAAAGAAGAGTGATTTAGGATACAAACCTCAGGAATCCCAGGTTTTTACCTGCTGTTAAACAGCATCTTTAAGCTTTTATGATCACCACGATGTCATGTAGCAATGCAGTCCAAAGGCTAATTATGATTTTACTGCAAAAATTACTCCTCTTTCCCGTTAAGAAAAAGTTGCATTTCTATTTCAGGAAGTATTATTTGTTCTAAAAAATGAAGAAAGTGCTTACTGGAGCTCTGCAGCTACATCATCTCTGTAGCTTATTTGTTTATACATATTTATAATGGTGTGGATCATTTTTTCCTCTCTAAGATGAATGATCTCATTTTTGAATAGCTATTGCTACAAATCACAGAGTCAATTCCATTTCTCCTGCGTCCACTTTTGAGTTTAGGTGCCTGGAATTGCACAGTGCATTCAAGGTGAAAAAGCATTTTGATTTACACAGGTTTGTATCATTTTCTTTATTATTCTCCATTGTGATTTTCATTGTACACTAACAATTCTGTTCCACTGACCTTGCCTCCACAGTAAACACTTTCATTAAGTTATTTATAATGACTCACAGATCTACTAGAGCTGAAACAATGTAGAATTTCCACAGCCAGCTGTATAAAATAAACATTTGAGTATTTCAAGATACTATGCATTATTTTTGCATCTCAGCGTTGAATTTCCTCTGCTGTTTATACAGCTCAGAAGGCTCCTTTTGTCAGGATTTCTCCTGCCTTGGAAACCACTGTAGTTACCTGCAAATTCCCCTTTTTCCCTGCTCGCTGTCTCTTGTAGATTATTAAAGCATCCTTTAAACACCACCATGTTTGGAGGGCACCTCTCAGCTTCCCCACTGATAGCTTTTCCTTGAGGGAAAATGAGCTTGTCCCTACCCTTCACTGAAATACTGACGGGTTCCAGCAAGCTGACATCTTTATGCCAGCACTCCTCTGCTTGCAGCAGTACCCCTGGAAGCAGGAATGTGTTCCCAGAGCAGGAATCAGTATTCTGTGCCTGCTTTGCTTTGCTCTGCTGATGCAGAGCCCAGCACTGAGCTATTCCAGAGCATGCAGCACATTTGGGGGTTGGAACCAGGTGGTTTTTAAGATCCCTTCCAACTCAAGCTACACTACAGTTCTGTGATTTAGGAATTACTCTTGTAATGTAAACTCTGGGTTTAAGCTAAATATTCATCCTGGTGTCACGACCAATTCATCCCTAATATTCTGAGCTGAATTTTTATGCCAGCAAGAGGCTCCAGTGGTGGCCTGAACCACTTCACAGCACTTTTTAAAGACCAATCTCCACGCTCCCCAACCAGCTCCACCAAAATCCCACCCACAAAACAGCACCTGCAGTTATGCAACACCCATCGGTTCTTCCAGGCAGGAATGTGATGTGTTTATTCCCACCCTCCCCTCCAGACTCCCTCTGTGTTTGGAGCAGAGGGGTCTGCTGAGCCCGTGGTGGTGCAGCAGTGGTTCACGGGCTGCCCAGAGCTGGGTTCAGGACTCTCAGGGAGGAAATGCTGTTTCAGCTGTGTGCAGATGAGTGGCCCGTGCCAACAGATGCTCAGCTCTCCAGCATCTGACGACTGCAGAGATCCAGAACAGAGTCAGGAGGTGACCCGGCCACAGGTTCATTTGTTTCCAGTATCAAACCATATAGCTGTTGTTTTTTTTTCTTTCAAATTACTATCCAAGATAATCAAAAACCAGAAGAATGCATTGGCTGTTAGTCTGTGTAAAATAATGTCAAATTCGGCTACAACTGTGTTGGTATTTTGGGGGTATTTACTTAATGAGGAATGTGATCAGCACTAATGGGGAAAGCACAGTGTTTTCATGTGTGTATGCAAATGTAAGTAATTAGAATGTGCAAATGAGGAGTAGGTGTCCAGGGGAAGGTTGCTGTTTGCTTTCTATAGCTTGTGCATGATAATTATCAAAATAAAATCTGAAAATGGTCCTCCCTTCTTTTACTCCAAGGTTAATAATGCAATTCAGTGGGCTTTGAAAAGGCCAGGCTTGCTTTACAGCTTTGGCACGCTTCCCAACGTGTTATACAAATTCATAAGCTGATCTAGAGCCTTTAAATTCTTCCCTTGACAAGACATTGTCCTTTTCATGACATGGGCAGCTGATCTGAACATGTGTATGACTGATATGGACATTATTATTGTCAAACCCAGGTTTAAATTTAAGGTGTGAGTAAAATCAGCCCCGGCTTTCAAACAAGGAATAGAATTGCAGAGAATTTATTAATATTTGTACATCTGATATTAACTGCCCATGAATCAGCAGCTTGTGAGTGAGGGGTTTGTAGGGCATTTTTAGAAAACAGCCCCCATGGAGTCATTGCTCTTGAAATCATCTCCTTGAATATTTGTACATAATTGCTTAAATTAAAATGCTCAGATTAGAAAATCTCAGTCATGGAAAATTGGGAGGTTTTGTCTGTGAACAAACATTTGCCTCCTATCAAGTCTTTGATCCCATCAGTCCTGAGCACACAGATCCTATAAAGAAATTGGAACTATTGGGATTCAGCTCAGAGCCTGCAGCCTGCCATACACACTGGAGATGCAAGGCAAGTGTCAGTCACAGGGAGGCAGTTCAAATATTGCAGTAAAATGCAAGGAAAATCCCACAAAATTCTGTTATTTCCTCTCTAAACTCTCCCTGGTTTGTTTTTTTTTCCCCTTTCAATCTATTTGTTTTTTTCTATTTACACATTAGCCTTTAAAATTGTGACTAGATATAGGGAAGCTTTTAGCAAGTAAGCCTGAAATCTGGTCAGTGCTTATAATTTCAACTAAACTTCACTGCTTTGAATGACAAATAAACCGAAAAACAAATGAAAAAAAAAAAAAAAAAAGGGGAAGCTGGATAGGGAAACGTTCATAAACCTCTACCTGTTGACCAGCTGCAAGGAACTCTTTCAAACCAAATCCTCCAACAGCTCCCGAAGTGTTGAGCACACATTTGACATCATAATATCTGACATGGTGAGCCCATCTCTGAGTGCAGCCCCTCGTTTCCCACCTCAGCTCCCTACACCAAGGCAGGGAATCAGGGAATATATCCCTGTGCCCCCCAGGGGGGACTGGGCAGAGATGGAGCCAGGTGTGCACCTGAGTGGATGGGGACCCTGATCTGGTTGATGCCAGCTTCAGTGACCCCTCTATTCAGTTGTCCTAGTGACCCAAAACTTAAAAAAAATAATAAACAAATTTCCCTTCGTCCAGAGCAAAGCTTTGCTCAACTCTGCATCCTGCTGTTTGCTAAGCAAACATTTTGCCTCTTGGCTGGAACCAGGGGATTAGTGAAGGACTTAGACATGAGAAAGGCTCTTGCAGAGACAAGGGGAGGCATAAACTGGACTTGCAGCTCCACTGAACACTGTGTCCAGTCATGGACACCACAGCTGAAAGAAAATATGGTCCAGCTGGAGGGAATGCAGAGAGGAGGAGTGGGAGGGACCCAGTTGTTGAGTGAACTGTGAAGCTGAAGGAAGTGGAAGCTGAGACCAAGAGTGTCAGGACAGCAGCACTGGGGGATACAGTGAAAACACCACTGCAGGATACTTTTGTCAAATGAGGGAGAATCTGTCTGAAATGGTACAGAAATAATTGTCCTAGTCTGGGGAAAGAGGGACAAGCCCTCCTGTGGAGACCCCGTCTATCAGTCCCACTCTTTTCATGTGTTCCTGTGACATCCTACACTCAGGAAAGCATTTTGTCTGCATTTCAACTCTTGCATGGCTGAGGACAAACCTCCATGGGCTGCAGCTACACAGCTGTGCATTATTGTAGACCCAGAGAGCAGCAAACCATTTCAGTCACTTGATTCATCATTTTCTCCAGAAATTTTGACTAAGATAATTATTAGGCTAAAGAAACAGAGAGGAAAAGCAGAAGGGAAATCAACCTTCCTTACCCCTTTCTAAACATCCCAGCCAGCAGGCTACAAGCCACAGCTGCTCCCAGGGGAGCCCAGCAGTCCTTGCTGGCTGCACGGGGGCTCTGCTTGAGGACACCTCTCACTGAGGGCATCTGTGCAAAAAGTGCACATCAGCAGCCTTCCAAAGGCAGCAGGGTTGTGATCAATACCCCAGGAGACAGCTAACATAACTTTAATTTCCACCTCAGCCCGAGGAAATAAAAAGCTGTGTCTGCCCACTGTCAGGCTCTAAGTGCCAGTTTATCAGATATTTTGCAAGGAAGCAATTTCCTGCTTCCTGCTTGTGCTCATGCCAAGAGGATAAAGGGAGAATCTGAAGAAAGAACTTTTTTTTTTTTTTTCCTGCTGCTTAGCACAGGTGAAAGAAGGGAAGGAAAAGCACTTTTGTGAATTACCTGTCTCTGGTGAAGCAGAAGTATGTCCTAAAGGCTAAACAGGAATATATGATATTTTAAAAAATGGGAATCGCCTTTTCTGGCTCAAAATTAAGTGTGAGGCACTGCACTGCATTGCACCAATCTGCCTCTAAGGTAACATAGGTCTTCCAGGAACTCAGGCCTTGTGTGGCACCTCTGTGTCCCTCAACTCCAGTTTAGTCAGTAAAAAGTAAGAGAAGTTAGTTCTGCGAAGCAGGAGCTGGGCTTAGCTGCCATCATCAACAATTTAGGCACATAATGGAAGCATAAAGTTTGCACGTTGTACCTAAGAAGGGACAGATCCTTAAGAAGAAATCCAAACTGTCTGCAAAACAGGGATCACATCCCAAAAAAGTGATTTTCAGGCAAAGGGACTTTAGCCAAACATGTTCACTGGTGCCAGATCTTATTCCCCTTGAAGCGAGTGGACTTCTGCCATTGCCTTCAACAGAAAAAGGATTCAGGCAAAAAGCCTCCTTCCAGGCTGTTTGAATTTAAAACTGCAGCAGGGCTCGAGCCAGCAGAGGATGGCCTGGAAATAATGTATTACATATGTTAAAAATGGGCTTGCTTAACTAAATTGACTTTCAACAATTGTTTCAACAATTAATATGCTGAAAAGAAATTGCAAAGCTACAGGAGTTGGGCTCAATGATCCTTGTGGGTCCCTTCCAACTCAGGATATTCCATAATTCCTTGATCCTATGATTTTATGGACAAATTCACATTTTTTCTTGATGGATCTAAAGGAAGTCAGACCTTCACAGGGAGTGCGACCCTGGCCATGCCATTGTCAAGTCACTTCACACGTGCCATTTAATGGCTTAGTAAGTTACACAGAATTATTTCAGACAACCTGGTTTTACCTCAAAATGTAAGTGACACTAAGATCCAGCCATGTTCAGCCACCCTGTCTCAGAGAATAGGTGGGGATTTCTCAATGAACTTTGGGTCTGTTGCCTTCAATCTTTCACGTAATATTCCAACATATCTTGATTTTGTTCAAGTCAGCAGTTTGTAATTTAAGCCAGACCTATTGTGACCTGTATTCAAATATCTCAGGATATAAAACTGGTAAATACACCCTAGAAATTACAATTGTGGTATTGGATATACTGAAGACCGCTATCGAAAAAAACTGGGAAACTCATGACCAGAATCAGTGCAGTGACCAACACTTTCTAAAATCATCAGAATTATTGCTCGTGCCCATATGCTCAGTGTGGAAATCCAGGAGCTCCAACTTGCTGCCTTATATCCACCAATCTTATCTATGAAGCAGCTCCAAATGTGGGACCATGCACAAAGTCTCTGGTTTTATCTCATATTTTCCCCACAGAAATGATCAGCAGCTTGAAAAATAATTTCTAGAACTGCTAAATATTCAAAATTTCCAGCTAAGTTTTAAAAAGCTTCCCATGCTGACCAATTTTTATTTTTTTTTCCTAAGAAGAGTTCAAGGACACATACCAGAAAACATAAAGTAGTCCTAAAATTAAATTCCTAGGGCTTTTACCATCTCATTCATAAATCAGTGACGCTTCGAAGCCAAGTAGTATCTGTGCCATTTCTTCTCTTGGAAGGCTCTGACACACAGACGTGGACTTCTTGAATTTGGAAACTTCATTTTGATTTCCATCCCGGGTTTATTCACGTTTGGGTAACTGCCTGTGATTTTCAGCCCATGATCTACAGGCACTGGGTGGTCCTCAGGGAGCTTCCAGAGGCCTCTTGGCCAGCACAGAGTCAGCAGATGTGAGTTGGAACCCTGGTCACTGAGAATTTTGGGCTTTCTCTGCTGACAGGCACTGACCCTCAGGAAAGCACTGCATTTGACCTGAGGCTGTGGAGAAGGCTTCCAAAATTGAGTGATAGCACTGAGATTGTGGGTGTGTAGTTTGAATAAAGTGTGTGATATCACAGGGTGGAAAACTTAGGGTTTAAGGATTTAGAATAATATATATACAGCAAGATGGAGGTTTTTGGGCGTTGGCTAGTCCTTCTTCTTCAGCTTCTTCTTCATGGGTTTGGGTGGTGTTCTGTAATTGGACGGGAAAGGCCACAGTGCAGGATTCGAGTTTTTGGTTATTGGTTAAAAATAGAAATAATTTAGGTGTCACTTCATAATTGGATAGTTTAGGCTTAAAAGACCTTGGAGAGGAGAAGAAGATAGAGGCCATCCTGACTCTAACAAGAAGAAAAATAAGATAAACCCACCACAATGTGCATTACCTTTGCAGGATCCACAATTCCAGAAGATGAAGATGTTTTAGTTCCCTGTTCCATGTGCCACTCTTCTCAGAGCCATGCCCTGCCCTCGCAGGACAGTTCTGAGGTGTCAAACCCTCCTTGGTGAGGAGTTTCACCCTGGCTGGGTGTGAACCTGGTGCTGGAATGAACTTACCCTGGGGAGCACTCACACAAGCACCACTTGGATTCTTCCATCTTCATGAATGTGGTTTACAGAGCACGAGCCGTAGCAGGATGCAGTGGAGCATTTCAGGTCATATTGATATTTGGCTGCATCTTTTAATAATTATTGCTTGGGTGCACAGCAACTATTAAACACAGTACAGACAGATAATACTTTTCTCTCTCTCTGCAACAACAAAAGGCCATAATATGCTCATGTCTACCCATTCATTACTTTGGCTTTGCAATGGTTTAGGGTGAAAAAGCCCAGTAGTATTTAGAACAAAAGCAAACAGGCTTAAGCCAGTGTTGTCAGCACCTGTTAAATCTCTTCACTCTGCTCTGACTAAATGCAGCCAGTAAAGTTCCTGACAGCGTCCACCCAAAACTCACAAAATGGTTTGAAATTCTGATGTGTTGATGGGCTCTTTTTTTTTTTTTTGAAAGAAATTAAAGTTTGTTCTCTTCAATAAGAAGCCAAATCCACATCAAGAAACATGTTCAAATGTTCATTTATAGGAGACTGTTATGTAGAACTGGTTTAAACCAATTTTTCTAATGAGAATTTCTGTTGAAAAAAAAAAGAGTTGCTTGAGTTTTATGTGTACTATCTGGCTGTTTCTCAGGGAAAAAAAAAAGTCTCTAAAGTAAAATGTAATTCCTCAGAAGAACAGGGCATTTCAGGGGGGTTAAACAGCTCCTTTTGTCTTTCAAGATTGTATTCAACTGATGGCTGATCACGATTATGGCAACCAGTTTCAAAATATGGTACATGTCAGTGAGGATCTTAAAGGAGGTTTGGTGGCTATTTCTCCTCATGGGGAAATAATTTTTTAAAAACCCCAACAAAAAAAAAAAAAAAAAACAAGCTTCAAACCTTAATAGGCAATTGATATTCTTTAAGACTACTCTTCATTTCATGGAAAAGCAGGATTTTCAGAAGGAAAACTCACTATCTCTGAAGATTAAATTCATGAACCTGAATACTTTTAGTGCATTACGTTAAGCAGGTGATAACATCTCACAGATAAAGTCCTGTGTTGATAAATTGCATCTACCTTGGTGCTCTACAAGATTGTACAGGGGCATTTTAACAAAGTCAAACCTACTGAATCACAACAGGGATTTGGATGTTCTCTTATTTGCCTCTACACTTAATCCAAACCTTCAGAAATTGTAATGGATACTATCTATTGAAAAATATTTTAAAAGAATATCTGAGGAAGGTTTAGAAAGATAAACACTTTCTGAAGGCATTACCAGCCCAAAGCTTAGCCCCTACTGCAGAAAGTTTCTAGAACAGATAAATTTGATATTCCTTCTATGTATGTCTGAGAATTGATGTAATTGCCAGCTTATTTCTTCAGGCTTTCCTTCAGTTACTATGAGAACAGCAGTTCCTTCCTAGGTGGAAGCAGAGATTATTTCAAAAATTTCATTACTTTACACAATTCGGTGTTCTAAGAAAAAACAATAACCTGTGGTGGGACTCAAAGAACAACTCATAACTTGGTCTCAGTAAACCTTTTGAACCAATAAGGAAACTCCCAAGGTTCCTGTGCTCTGGAACAAGAGTCTCTTGTTAACACAGTGTGAAAACCAGGCAAACTGCCACGAACAATTAATTCCCAGCACTTCTGAGCTTCTTCTTTTATAGGGGCTTTCTTTTTCCTGATATGCCTTCCCAAAGGTAGTCAGGTGTGTTGGACAAAGCTAAATGGCTTCAAAATTTAAAAAACAACTCAAAAGATTTACGATTCCTTCCATGTCTTCCTATTCTACCCGGTGATTTAAATTGTATTTTGTCTTTCTGGCTAATTTTTAGTAGCCTTTTATTGGAAATAAATAAATTTTAAGGTAAGTTTTATCTCTGCTATCTCCAGCTCTCTGGAATTTTGAGGTCTAGCTGAGATCTCACTTAGTCACTGCCTAGAGAGAAAACAATTCCAGCAGCCTCACAAGGTAGAATCTGTAAGGACTCACTGATTTAATGATTTCCTTGACTGTGAGGAAACCCAGACCAAGCATCCCATGATGTGGAGCTGCTGGAGTGAGACCAGAGGAGGCCACGGAGATGCTCTGAGGGCTGCAGCCCCTCTGCTCTGGAGCCAGGCTGGGAGAGCTGGGGGTGCTCACCTGCACAAGAGAAGGCTCCAGGGAGACCTCAGAGCCCCTTCCAGGGCCTAAAGGGGCTCCAGGAGAGCTGGAGAGGGACTGGGGATTAGGAGAAGTTGTGTCTGTCCCATTCCTGGAAGTGTCCAAGGCCAGGTTGGACAGGGCTTGGAGCAACCTGGTCCAGTGGAAGGTGTCCCTGCCCATGGCAAGGGGTGGAACTGGATGGTCTTGAAGGTCCCTTCCAACCCAAACCATCCTGTGTTTCTGTGATATCACCATTTCCATCTGTTCAGCAGGTTGAATCTCATCCTTAAATATATTTCTCTTAAGTGAAAACCGAGATTCCTCGATAATAACAGGAACCCTGGAGTTGTGACATTAACAATGCTCACCCCTCAAGAGCTGGCAAAAGCAATTTAGTACCTTGTCACACCAGATGAAGAAACTGCTTCTGTTTTTCAGGAGCAATAATCAGTTATGAAATGTGTGACCCTGGGCTCCATCCTGCTCCCAGAGCCAGCATAAAGGGATGTGTTGCTTTATTTTGTGACAGGAATGCACCAGCTGCTCACGTTCATTATCCCAGCCACACAACAGCAAGGACAGCTGCAGGTTTAGGTGTGGATGTAGAATCTCCCTGAAAAGATGCAGGGTGAGGGTGAAGTGGATCAATAACTGGATGCATCCAGCTACAATTATTGCTGAAAATTGACCCTCCCCATCTCTACAGTCTCTCTCAGCTGGACATTCTTTCGTAGATTTATGTCCTTTCTTAAGCTTTTCAGAACAGACTTCCCCTCCCACAGGCTATAAAACTTAATTAATCAAACACATTTTTCTAGGGCTGGAATTAATAAACCCAAAAATAAAGTAAGAAAAGAATTTATAAACAACTGTGTAGAGTGAGATAGAAAATTCATCAAAGCTAATTCCTTACCTCTGAAACGACCCAGTGGCAGATCTTCAGGGAAAGTAGATAACTAAGAAGATGTTTACAATGGAATCTTTTCCCTAGCAAATCCTTCAGGCAGGCAGTGGCATAAGGAGTTGCCACTGCAGTTAATGGTTCCAAACTTCTATGAACTCCTTGAAAAAGTCTTGTCAGGTTTTGAGCACAATCATTTAAATTTCCCCAGCTTTCTGGGGTAATTTTGTTACGCTCCATATGAAATACTGTTTCACTTTGTTTGTTTTGAGCTGCTTGCCTGATAATTGAATTGGATGTCCCCTATTCTCTGTATTTCAAGAAAGGAAGAGTAATGATTCCCTGTTCACTTTTTCAATGTCTCTCATTGTTTTCTGTGTGTCTGATTATGTCCTTCCTGGTTGTTGCTAAGGTAAAGGGTCTATTTTATAGGATTTTTCCTTATTGCAGAAGTTTTTACACAGCTCTGGCCATCTTTGCCACCTTTGTGTGGCTTTTTCCCCCCCTTTTGAGGTGAATTATCCATTCTGAGACAACATAAGTCTCAGGAGACACAAGAGATGTGAATTCAGACAGGGTTGTGGTGGTAGTTTGGATCTCCACTCCCATCCTAATAATCCCTAAGACCCCTTCTGGCTCCAAGCACTTCCTAATTGCTGCCCCAGCCTGCAGGGTCTCCAAGATCCCTGCTCTGAGTGGCAATAATTAATGTAGAGCCTTTCACTGGGAATGGTTATTTATGGTGGGTTCTTTCCACTTGGGTCCCTTTGTGTTTAGCAATGCTTAATTCCATCTGCCTTTCCCATTTCCAGCCACCCATATCAAAACTGCAGTGAAAAACTATCCAAAGGAGTCACTTTTGTTTCTTACACTGCTTCTCCCAGCGTCCCCTGAGGTCAGCAGAGAGAGATGAATGGGTGTTCAGCTGGTCTCAGATTAAGTTGCCACAGATTTTACAAAGTTTTCAAAGCAAAAAACCACTTCTGAAATGGAAACGTTTTCCAACTGTGTTCAGCAGCTGAGCTGAACATTCTGGAGGTTAGAAAGGGACTGCTTTACCCACAGAAAGACTTGATGGCAACACCACAAGAAAAGAAAGTGGTACCATAGCATAGTTATTCAGACACATTTTAATTCAAATTGGATGGGATAGTGGGGGAGGAAATGCTGAAAGCCACAGAAATAGAAATTTTCCTCTCTTGCTTCAGTGTAATTTAAAACATCAAACCATTTTTAATGAGTTTTACTAAACCAAGTCTTGCCTGCAACCTTCTATGCCAAAATTTAGCCTGGAGAAACTTTTCAAAGCTGATTTATAAATCCTATAAAACAGGGAGGTTGATGGTGGAAACAGTGAGCTCTGGACACCAGTACTTTTGCTGCCTTATTTTTAATTTTTAATCTAAAGAGAGGCTCTGTAAGGTGCATTTAACTTGTATCCCAGTGCTGAAATTCTGCCTGAGACTTTGTCCTTATAAAACTGTGAGTTTGATCTGTTCCACTTTGTCGGACTCCAGGAGAAAACCACGTTAGCAAAATAAAACCTACAGAGGGAAACGTACCACCAAGCTGTTACCTTCAACAGAGGGCCCTCATTCACAGCAATAAACAGCAAAAAGGCCACAAAGCTGCCTGTGTGGAAGCACAGCTTCCAGTGTTGTGCTGAAAAAAGTGGTTTCTGCAGCCATTTCTCATTCTGGTGTAAGGCTGGGTGAGGTCTTCAAGGTCCAGACCTTCTTTCTGTCAAAATGGACAGGGCCTGGCCTGTGAGCACAGTGTAGGATCTCTAGGAGATAACTGTCATGCAGATAATTGCTAATGACTAAGTTCATCAGTCATTTTTCTCCTTGAGAGTTAGTAATTATAGGATTTTGCCATCATCAGGTCTCCTGTGCAGTGCTGCCTTATTGATTTCCTTGTCGACATTTCGTACGCTTCGGACCCTTTGCGCCAAAATGGAATTTGAAATAAACCAAGGTCCTTTATCTCATAGCCCAGGACAGTGATCATGGCCCCAAGGCTGTCAGAGCCCACGGAGTGCTTGGACAATGCTCTCAGAATCAGGGTGGGGTTTTTGGGACTGTCCTGTGCACGGCCAGGACTTGGACTAGATGATCCTTCTATGTTCCTTCCAACCCTTTTCTCTCCTCAGCCTTCATTTCCTGTAATTGTTTCTCCATTCAAAAGTAAAGACATGTATAGAAATTATATAAATTCAGGGAATATAAAATATTTATAACAAACCAAGAAATAAATCAGAGAATCACAGAATCCTTAAGGTTGGAAAAGACCTCCAAGGACATGGACTCCAGCCTTTGACCAAACACCACCATAACTAAACCACAGAACTGATTGCCAGATCCAGTTGTGTAGATAAAATAAGTTCATTTGGAATTAATTTTCCCTCTAAATTTTGACTTTAGGTAGCGCCACTGTCCACACGTGAGTTGGCAATTAAATTGCTCTAACAGGAATTTACAATACAGGCTGTCAGTGTGGATTTTAGGTGTCTAAGTGTGGTGAGATAAATGATTTGTTGTAGGAGCATTTCTTTCCCTCGGCTGGCTCTAAAGGGATGCTCAAGAGCTAACTCAGAGGTGAACTCCCTGCCCTGCAAACACCTCAAGTCAGAGGAGCTCTTCTCATTTCCTCCCCCCACAAGAACAGGACATGATGCTGTGACTCCATCCTGCACTGACCTCGATTCAGGCAGATTTCTAGATCAACTGAAGTCTTTAATAATTAGTTAATAACCACTTGCATTGATCAACTTTCTCTGTTGAGGATTTCACGGACTTCAAGCAAATGCTGCGAGCACAAACCTCCTGGCAAAGCACAGATTTTAGCCCCTCAAATACAGCTTAGAGCCACCACCATTGTGATTAACACTGAGAGAAACAGGAGAAAAGTTCAGCAAGGCTGATGACAAACAGCACTCCAGGGAGCAATAAGAAAAAAGTGGTTTTATTCTGCACTGAGCAGGGTTGGCATATGGAGATGGTGGTGGTGGTGGCTGGGATATTTTACGATTCTATTGTTTTCTTGTGCATATTAAATTTTTGTACTTCATTTCCAAAATAAGTGCATGGGAGCCTGGAGATGTGGTGAATATTCATTCCTAGCTCCATTACTCAATGCACTAAATTAAGTTGTTTCTTAACCTCCCTGCACCTCAGATATCCCAGCTGTGAAGCAGGGCTTGCCCTTTTACATCCATAAAGCACCTTGGGACTCAGGGAAGAGTTATCACCATGCTCAACACGAAACCAACAGCTCAAAACACACAGTCCTGATCCTGGTGGTCACACTGCAAACTGTGAGGACCATCCCTGCTCACAGACCAGTGAGAGACTGTGAAAAAACCTAGGCTGGTTTTCTCTGGTTTTCCTGCCCACCCAAGGAAAAAAAAAAAGAGAGAGGAGGGAAGGGGGGAGAAAAAAAGAAGCACTTTGAAAGGCAAGACCCATTGCCCAAAAGTATGAGATTTTCAAGTCTGTTGTTCAATATGCCTATGGCTCCCAAAGCAGGGAGAGATCCAAACTGCAACTCCACCACCTCTTCTTTACAATAACAGTAATCACATTAGTCATTTCACAAGAATAACTCACTTTGATTTTGCCTTTTCATTTTATCTTTAATGTGTAAAGGTTTGAATAAAAAATTTTATGTGTGAGGCAGAAGAGCTGGTTGCAAAAGGATGAGGCAGCAAGGTGGAGGCTCTGGAAATGGTCACCACCTACAGGGAAGGTTTGAAATTTGACCCAAGGGTTCATGAAGCTGCTTAAGGAAATTTATCAGATTCTACAGTGTCCTGGCTTGGAGGGAGTTTTTTTCATTTCAAAGCTTTACTCTTCTTTTAGAGGGAAAAACAAAAAGAGAAATAAAAATAAAGCATAAGCAGGAAAATATTTCATTTTTCACTTCTATGAGCTTTGTTATTGCAGAGGAAGAAATCTGGTCTGATATTGCCTGAACCCCTCAGCAAAGCCAACAACATTATGTCAAGGCAGAAAAGAGACAACAAACCAAGAAGCCAAAGAAGCTCAAGGTGATCTCCCACCCTTAACACCTCAATTCAATTTTCTGTGCCTGATGCTGTGCCAGGTTACAGACTGAGGCCTCTGAGCTCAGATGCTTCTGAAGCTCTCCAGAAGAACTCAAAGGAGCTCAGATGTCTCCAAAGTAGGACCATCTACTGTCTGAGCCTCACCCCAAGTCTTTGCCACCTCATTTGCAGTGCCTTGCATAATTGAGTGTTGCTTTCTTGTCTGTTGCACAGAATCAAGCCCCTGATTTTTGGTTGACTGACTGTGAAGAAACAGATGAAGACAAATGGAAATGTGCAGAGATGTGTTTGGCAGTCCAGGCAAGATTTTCTTCTCCACATTAAAAATTTAATCATAGAATGACAGAATGGTTTGGGTTGGAAGGGACCTTAAAGCCCATCTTGTTCACCCCCTGCCATGGGCAGGGACTCCTTCCAGTATCCCAGGTTTTTCCAAGCCCCACTCAACCTGGATTTTACAAATATTACCACAGGAATTACTTCAGCAGGCAGCACCTCAGTTTCCAAACCCCTGGACGAACTTGGTTTCCTGACGAGGGGTGGGGGAGAAGAAGGATATGAAAATTACTCCAGAAAAAGCAGCAATTGAATTCCCAAGCTCCACAAATCTTTTCAGCTTCTGGTATGCACAGTACATCAACCCAGTTTGTTGTCCCCTGAAGGAAGTTATTTTGTCATGACAATATTAATCAGTTTTTCCCATTGTTTTCTTATTTTTTCCCTCCTGAAATCCTTCTTTCACTACCTCCTTCATTTCAAAGGCATTAAACAACATTCAGGCCCAAATAGTCAAATTATGCCATCAGTTTCTTGCTGTAGTCTCCTACAAATGAATACCTGAGAAAAATTCTGCTTGATTTAAGAGGACTCACTTACTCTATAATCATTTGGCATGGGTGGATGTCTAATAAGCCTGCATGGAAGAGACAATGGTCTTTCTTTTTCCTTTTTTTCTGGTTTTGTTTGGGGGTTTTCTTTGTTGTTGCAATTGTTTCTACATCTGCAATTGCAGTCCAGGGCCAGAAACTTGACGTTCATGAAAAATTAGAATGTGCAGCATGTCGTGGAAGGAGCTGAATTTTGCAGAGATGTGAAGACCTTTGTTATAAATACAAAGGTTTAGGGAAGTGTGTTCTGTTTGGATCTTTGGGACAAAGAATTTACAAAGCCCTTGTAACTGCTGGAAGTCAAGAGGTGATTTCAACAGAGACCATTGGGCTGGGAAAACCTGACCAGCAGAGATTTCAGTCCTGCCATGGCATGAGGGGGCAGAAGGGGCTCCCAGCTGGATTTCAGGTGCACTAAACAGGGAAATTAGAAATGCTCTGGGTAAAATCACAATCAGAACTGGCAGTGCAGGAGCAGTGCTCTTGGCTCAGGGTGCTGTGCCCTTCCTCAGTGGGGAGGGAAGGCTCTGTGCTCTCCCCACCCATCTCCAAAGGATACTGAGTCACAGCTGGGCTTAAAGGAGGCTCCTCTCCTGCTTAAACACAAAACTGGCCTTTGCTCTATTGTGGACGATGTCTCCAAACCCGGCATTAGTATTTCTACTCTGCAAGTGAGGAAACTGAGGCACAAAGCACTTAAGTGACACAGTCTGATTCTTCATGGGACATCATTTGGGATCTGCTCCAGTTCCACCCTGTTTCCATCAGAAAAAAAAAAAAAATAAAAAAATAAAGGCTATATTAAATGTTATTTAAAATTTGAAATTTCTAGTGAAAGGGGCCCCTGCGCATAGCAGGGAAGAGACAGTATTTAAAGTCCCTCCCAGCCCAAACTACTCTGTGATTGTGATCATATTTGGGAAAAAAAAAAAAAAAAAAAAAAAGCATATTCTTTCTTTGCTTATTAAAAAAAAATAATTGAAAAAAGCAATTATTCATGCATTCAAGTGTCTGAAAATGAGTGGTAGGCATCAATAGGAACAGTTTAAATGGGTCTACACTCCATTCTAAGGAACTCAGCACGGAAATAGCTCCAAAATGACATAAACAAAATGCAGGTAGCACAAATTCCTAAACATATTAGAGCATCAATGTGCTCTACAATGCAGTCACATGTGTCCAAAAGTGTAAGAATAATAACAGTTCTGTCAGCCTGGAGAAATGTGTGACTCAGGCATCAGGCAAAGGTTTGCTGCTATGGTATGATAAAGCTGTCACCTTTTAATATGTGATGCCAACAAGAAAAAGAAGATTTGTAGCTCCCTTCTCAGTCAATTTTAATCAGATTGGGGGAGGAGAGCATTGTGGGGGGTGAGCCAACATATGCTGGGGTTATATGAACATAAACAGACAAATTGCCATTGCTATTTCTGTGTCTAGGTCTATCTGCTGCCCTTTTTCCATTATAGGGTTAATAGGAGATCATGGCGGGAGGGGGGAAGGGCAAACAGTATCTCTATGACAACTTCTGGACCAGCTGTCTTAACTGGAAATGTTGGCCTTTTATCCAAAACATGCATTATTTTTAGCTAAGGGGTCCCTAGTCCTGCAAATGCAGGCAGGTTTGTTTAACCTGCCACATACAAATAACTCACTGGATTTCAGGGGGCTGCCTTCTCTGTGAGCAGTGAACATCTGCTTCATGCTTGAAGGAGCAGCACCCTAATTTTCCAAATAAACCCCATGACACCTAAAGTCGTAACTGACAGATAATAACTGTGTAAAATTAATTCCCTCCATATGTGTTTACAAGGCCAAGAAAGAAAACTGATGGAGAGAGAAATGTTGTTTTCAAAAATCCATGAGAGGGAGTTTCACAAGAGGTTCATAAACTGTCTTATGAGAAGGGTAAGATGATTTGTCAGTGCATTTGTGTCATGCTCATCCCTGGGGTAATCCCAGCGTTGGATGTTTGTGGATTCCTCATTCCTGGAAGTGTCCAAGGCCAGGTTGGACAGAGCTCTGAGCAGCCTGGTCTAGAGGGAGCTGCTGGTGCCCATGGCTGGGGTTGGGAGTGGATTGTCTTCCAGGTCCCACCCAGTCCAAACCATTCCATGACTTTGTGTTTCTGTCACTCTCTGTCGGAGTGAAGAAGGAAAGGAATGTGAAGGGAAAATTGGCAGAATGGTCCTCAGTAAAGGAGCTGGGCTGTGATTCAGTGGCTTGTTCCATTCCTATCTCTGCAGTGTCAGAAACCCTTTGTAACCCAGGGAGTTACTTTGCCACAGCCTCCAGAGCAGCACTCATTGCCAGAGGTTTGAATCCCTCCCAGCAGCACCAGACCCCAGTAATCCAATGGAAAACACTGCTTTTTTTCTGATGGAAAACACTGCTTTTTTTCAATGGAAAACATTGCTTTTTTTCAATGGAATACACTGCTTTTTTTCCAATGGAAAACACTGCTTTTTTCCAGAGGACCTGTGGACCAATGTAAAGGTTTCTACTGCCACCTTCCACTTAATTCCAAACACAGCCTTCTCACACAAGGGCCACATTGAAATAAGCAACACCCCTGGCTCTTCTAATTTCACAGAAAAAAAAAGAATTGCCAGGTGTACTTTATCCCTACTTTCATTGGTTGGTTAATGATTTATTTAATTTTATTTCATTTTTGGGGAAGGACAGAAGTTGAGGACAAGAGGGACAAGAAGGCTTAAGGACTCCAAGTGAAAATAAGCAGAGCTTCTTTGGAAATGTGATACTCAGTGGGGGCAGAGAGAAGCAGAATGAAGCAGCCTAATTGCAACATGTGCCTTTGGAAAATAACATGCAATAACTGCAACCCAGAGCCCAGCCACAACAAAGTCAAGGTCAAGTTGCATGAACAGCTTAAACTGTGGCATTTCCGGAGTTTTACTTATTTGGTTTTACAGCCCAAGCATTTTGTTCTTCTAGTTATTTTCTATTCCATATATGAAACACATTCGACCTGCCCGTTATTCATTAGTAGCTGGTGGTTAAAAGGAAATGGAATAAAACCGTGGGGGCTATATGGGTTTGTGTGGCAAAAAACCACCGGGGGACTTGTCGTAATATTTCTTCGGCCTTTTGTTTTGAGGAACTGCAGAGTGAAATATTGCCCTCAGGACAGAAGAAAAAAAACCCAGTTGTCTCAGTGTTACATGAAGAAATTTCAGCCCTTAGCTCCAGGCAATCACAGCCTCAGCAACCCCCTATCCCATGGTGATATTTTTCCATGTTTCCCCTCCACAGTCAGAGTTAATAGGCTGGGAAGGAGTGCAGACACTGTGGTGTGTTATGTGCACACAGTGGTTTGTTCTGGGTGTCTGTGAGGAGCTTGAGGTTTGTTCCCAGCAATTCAGGCCACTTTATTTTATGCTCTCTGAACATGTACATGCAGAAAGCTTTTTCATAACAATTCTAGGCAGAGTAGTGAAAGGAGCTTTTCATGTCAAATTATAGTGGGCGGAAAAAAAAACCCAAAAAACCACCAAAAAAACCAACAAACTGACAAACAAACCTCCTGTAAAAACAGAAGCAGGTATTCAGATACCTTTCCTTTTTATCACATTCTCAGTTCTGCAAATAAGAAACATTTCCATCCAAAAAAACCCACTGGAGGTCAATTAATTTTAATTGAGAGTCTCTCTAGAGGAAGCTTTGCCTTTGGAGATCTGTCTTTCTCTCTGCCGGTGAAGCGGGTACTCTGGAGACCAGATACCATTTTTAGAAAGATGGTGTAAAATAAGATGTGGGATCATGGGGTGCTAGGAAAATTCATGTTGGAAGGACTATCAGGAGCCTCTGCTCAAAACAAGATCAACTCTGAGGTCAGACCAAGTCACACAGGGCTTTGTCCAGCCTCGAGAAGGGCTGAGACTTTGCAGCCTGTTCTCATATCCAGGAATTGGAGCCCTCTTCCTTTCCTTGTCTCTCAAGTCTGATTCTTTTTCTCATGGAAGAAGTTCCTTTTGAGGAACCTCAGAGATAAGATATGTGTCATCCAACCTGGTACTCAAAGCTGCCTTTCCAAGGGGATAGAACTCTGCCACCAGTTAGGAATCTTGATATCATAAAGGGAAAAGCATTTCCTTCTTTGTCACTGATATGGAAATGAGTTCTCTGTTGTCACAGACACTCATCTCCTAGAAACTGCTGGTTTAGATGTTAGATTAGCTCGTTTAAATATAAGTGAAATTTTTAAGAAGGTGTTCCAGAGAAAGTTCAGGGGAAGAACAAGGGAGGAGCTGTAGCTGCAAGGTAAGAGGATGAGAGGCAGTAAGAGAATGTCAGTGGACTGGGCTGAAGAGTAAAAGTGATTTTCTGAGGCCAATTACAAGTATGGGGTGCTGACAATGATCTTGATAATGCTTTCACTAATAAACTTGGCAAAACTGAGAGTATACTAATTAAACTGATGACAAGAGGCATCACTGACACAGGCATTCAGTCTACTGAAATAATTGAATGGGAACTGGAATAACAGAAATGGGATGAGATTTAACACTTTGAAGTGATAAGGTCACACGTTTGGAGATTAGGAACTATTAATCTAGTAAAGCTTCAAGTTTTCCAGTGCAAACAGCTGAGAGGAAAACATGACAGGATGTGTTGGCCAGTCAGGGGATGGCTGTGAGGCACTGACATGGCAAGGCCATCAAAAAGACAAATGTGATCCCGGAGGCTTCAGGTTGAATGCTTCAAGGAGCCATCAGGAAATGTTAATTGTGCCTTCCAAAGCAGCTGTTTTCTCATCTGGAGCTGCACACACACTTCTAGCCAGCCCTGTTCAACAAAGATATTAAACAGAAAATACTACATTCTTGTTTGCTAGAAGAAAGAAATTAAAATGATATAAGAAGGAGATATAAGAAGGAGCCAGTGTGGGTCAAGAACAGAAGGGAACAGAAAGTAATTTCTTCTAATAGGATGTCACCTAATGAGCCATTTCATAGGGCAAGGTCAAACGTTCTCAAGTTCCGCCAGGGGAGGTTCAGGTTGGATATTAGAAAAGATTTCTTCACTAAAAGAGTGGTCAAGCACTGGCACAGGCTGCCCATGGTGGTGGAGTCACCATCCCTGGGGGTGTTTAAAGAGTAAGCAGGTGTGGCACTTCCCAAAATGGTTTAGTGGGAGGGGTGGTACTTGGTCAAAGCTTGGCCTTGATGATCTTAAGGGTCTTTTCCAACCTTAAGGATTCTGTGATTTGCTAAAAACGTATTGGTTGGCTATGGGAGACATATCCCACAATGTTGAATAGCTTCAAATTATCACAGCAACGTAAACCTGCTGAAACTTCTGTCTTATTTCCCACTAAAACCAATTTATAATTCTTTTCTAAGAAGAAAATTCATTTCTAACATGAAATGGTTTCTGAAATCTTGGAAATCAGCTTCTTTTCTGTTTTTCCATAGAGTTTTGTGTCCTTTCTGTTCTCCCAGTTAAATGATAACTGATAATACAAATAAAATATTCAGTAAAAGACCCTTTCTAAATGCTGGAGATGGCACTGTGCTCAAGATGAGGGCTGGACTGGCAGAATGAGGGATAAAAGTGTCATAATCCTTCTGTCTGGAACTGCATATTTTTAAATCAAGTTTTGCACACAGAAGACTCCAGGTAGATAATGGGGAAGCTGAAGATGAAGGCAGGGACTGAAAGCAAGTAAGTAACCTGATAAATTAAAGAATTTAAAGCTATTCAGGGTTTTATTAGGCTTTGTTTAAACAGGGCCAAGAGCAGTGAGAAAATTTCTATCAAAATAAAAAAAACCAAAACAACCAGTTCCATGGATGTAGATGAAAATAATACTTTAATTTGCTTGGAGGGGGAGAAGGGAAGATAAATTTCTACTGAATGTTGCAGCAATTATCAATATCAGGTCAAGAATACCTTCTCAACAGCAGCAGTCTGTGTGATATGCTGTGATTTTTATAACTCAGGTCTTTCCTTGACCATTTCCCACCACATCACGTTCCACAGTCTAATTTCTACTTTTTAAAAACAGCTCGTTCCAATGGAAGAGATAATTTAGTTTATCAATAAGCCATTTTTTTAATCAACATATTTTGTTTAAATTTTAAGACGTCTACCAAGAATGTATTAGCAGATACCCATCAGACTCCTCAAGTATAAGTTTCTTGAAAAAAAATCTAGAAGAGAGCCTAGGAAAAAGAGCCAAGGCTGAAGAACTGCAATTCCCTCTTCACTGTGGTCTTACACAGGAGTAAATCCACTGAATTCCTGACTCTGACCCCAAATTAAAGCTCACTCTCGGAAGCAGGAATTGAATGGTGCTGTGATGTTGATATGAAACCTGGAGCTAAGGGAAGAGAATAGAAAAATAAAAATTAAGTTATACTGAAGCTCATATTTAAGATGGAAAATCACCAGAACTCGTTGCTGTGTTGCATAGTCCATCCTACACATATCCTCATTTTTTCTTATTGTTAAATTTTAAATGTGCTGCACAAAGAGCTTGTGACATTGCAAAGTGTCTGGAGACCCAAACAATATTCTGTGCTGTCTCTTGAGGAGCCAAGCCTGTGCACAGTCAACAGAGCAGCGTGCAAGGAAATGCACACACTTCAGAAAAAGGACAGGGAACAAAATCCCCACCCTCGCTGCTTCTGCACGTCAAGAAGTATTTCCCTGAAATCACAGCTAAGTGGAACTGAATGCTCTCCACAGCCATGCAGGCACAGAGAAGAACAGCAGGGAGAAAACAGAGAGACAGGAACAGGCAGAAAAGCAGAAAAATTGAGGATAACAGCACCCGGTGCAATAATCATAATGAGAGTGACTGGACTGCACCTTGAAAGGTCACGGTTTTTTGGGTCCCATGTGGTCCTGGGTGTGTGGATTTGCACAAAAAGGCAGCTGGCAGGAGCCAGCCCCTCCACACAGCCCCATCTCCATGCAGGCTCTTTCCAAGGGCGCTGTCAGCAGCGTTATCCCAGATGTCCCAGGGGAATCCCACCACCAGCTGCAGGGCACGCAGCCCTTCCTTACGGTGCTGTGCCTCCACGTACTGCCCTGCCCTCCATAGGTGGGGGCTGGAACATCTGAGTCCCAAATCCAGATGTCTCTCTACTTAATAAAGCAGGAACTGGGTGAGGATTTATTGATGGAACACTTTGCAGCCAACTGATGTGAACTGCTGATGGAAACATAAAGAAGAAATGTAGCATTAATCAAGTGATGCTGAGGTCTGGGATAGATCACTGCATGGAAGAAACACAGACCTGGCAGAAATCTGACTTAGCCAATGGGTAAAATGGGTTTTACACAGAATTCTCCACAGTGGATGCTTCTCTGTGCCTGAAATCCACAGCAAAAACTCAGCACAAATAACCACAGGTTTAGAGTCACAGGATCAAAGAATTGATGTGAGAAGATCATTGGCTACTGATTTCCTCCTAATTTTGAGGTAATTATTTTTGCAAGCAACAGCATTTAATCAAAAGTTAATGGTACTAAAAGAAGCCTGAATTCAGTGGCACATCAGAGCCCTGTGTCACATCTGTGTCCAGCAGCACAAGTCACCAATGCGTGCCAAAATCTAAAGCTCAAAGTCACTCCACAGATATTTAGGGCAGGTGTTCAGTGAAAGCCAGGTACCTGTGCCCCTTCTATAGCCAATGGAGTGCATCAGCTAATTCCAGAGGTGCATTCATTTTACACTTAAAAGCACACAGCTTCCTAAGATAAGGTGGCAAGTTTTGCAAAGGCAAAGATAGGCAGTGATTTCCATCAAGGACAACCACTTACCCAGGGACAAGGTGGTCACCTGGAAGCAGGTTGTGGCCCTGATCCAGAGCACCAACTGATTTTGTGCCTCTGGATTTATCAAAAAAAAAGTTTTTTAACTGATGTGTCCTGTCCTCCTGACAGCTGAAAGAACACGGAAAATATTATTTCGTGGAAATTACAGCAGTCTGTGTTCCTTTACTATCCTGGAATTAGGAGAATTCTGTTAATAGTGAGTCATTCTTTCCATTTGCATTTGGCTTCCCATGAAAGGACCTCTGAATCTTCAGAGGAGCTCAGGATACCCCTAAAAAAATGAACATGCAGAGAATGTGAACCAAGGCAAGGGGGATTTCAATGTTGTTGGCTGGGAGGGGGATAAAACACAGGGGTTCAGATTTCTCAGACTGAAGCATCTCAGGAGCTTTCTGGAAACCCCAAACTAAGGCCAACATCAATATGTGAACGTTGGAGCAGAAACTGTGGTGATGTCAACACGCACCAGGAGCTGAGTTCCTCTCACTGCTCCCCACCAGAAGTTGCATAACCACATTAGTGCATTAGTGCTCCTGCAGGAGAACAGCCATGCATGGCCTGGGAGCTCTGTGGTTTCCTGAGAGGTTCTGGCTCACCTCCAGCCAGCTGAGAGCTCGGGCAGGGCAGGCTGGGGTGGCTGCACCACCCCCAGGCAGGGCCTCGGCTCATTTAAATCCACAGTGAGGCATCTGCCCCCTCCGAAGAGGGGCAACAACAGTCCTGGTGGTGGGCCACTTGTCAGAGGAGCTGTAATTGATCCTCTAAAGAGAGTGAGGAGCAGCTGAGGGAGCAGGGAAAGGGGCTCAGCCTGGAGGAAAGGAGGCTCAGGGAGCACCTCATGGCTCTGCACAACTCCCTGACAGGACATCGTAACAAGGAGTCTCTTCTCCCAAGTAACAAGCAAGAGGACAAGAGGACATGGCCTCAAGTTGTGCCAGAGGAGGTTTAGATTGGATATTAGGGAAATTTTCTTCACAGAAAGGGCTGTCCAGCCCTGGCACAGGCTGTCTGGGGCAGTGGTGCAGTTCCTATCCGTGGAGGGATTTAAAAGCCATGTACATGTGGCACTTGGGGACATGGGTTAGTGGTGGCTTTGGCAGTGCTGGGTGAAAAATTAGACTCTATGATCTTAAAAGTATTTTCTAATGGAAGTGAGTCTATGATTCTAAGGGAGTTGGCCAAGTTCCTGCTGTCCAGCAAACAATAAAATTCCCGTGTGGGCTTTGAGCACCAGCTCCAGACAGGGAGAGCAGCTCAGAATGCAGGCTGTGCACCCAGGCACAGATTAAGGCAGGTGGTCAGATATGGAAGTAGTGTGAAAAAAAACAGGTTCAATTACAGTTAAAAATCATCTCAAAGCAAAATGCCAAGGGGAGCTGAGCTGTTCCAGGCTGCACAGCCACTGCAGAAACGCCCAGGAAGCCACAGGCCTGAGGGCAATGGGGGAGCTGCCTGGGACAGTGGCAGAGAGCATCACCTAAAATGCTTAGATATTAATTGCAGTTAAGGGGGGGATTTTTTAAATGCACCATTAATGTGTTTAAAACTCAGTTCCATCATCTTTAAAACTGAGTCAGACCCTTGGTAAGCCCCACTTTGGCCCTCTATAAAGCAGTTTATACTGATGCCTTGAGAGGCTAATCTGGAACAGAGACCAGATAGAGTGAAAAGAATAAAGTAGGTGTTTATTAAAAGGTTTTAAAGGATACACCTTGGGCAGTACTAGAGCCCAGCCAGGGCTACACCCAAGATGAACCCAAAATGGTCACAAAATGGACGAGCTGTCATGAGGTCTCTCACTTTTATAAGTTCTGATCCATTTTCATATTGGGGTCAATTGTCCAATTACAGCTTCAGGTTATGAAGTCCCATCCTCCCCTTCTGCTCTCTTCAATTCCCCATTGTTTATGCTTTTTGGGCCTGAAGCTTGTAACAGTTGTCCTTGGTTCTGGGGCTGGAAAAGGATTGTTTTGTCTAACGACCCTGTGAAGAGACCTTGCTAACACTTTATATGAAGCTCAGAGCTCCACAACAAGGCAGCACAGAATCTGAAAAATATGAAAGCTAAAATTTAAGGCATCAGTACTCATGACACTGAACGGACCCTCCACACGCTCTTGGGGGACTCAAGGCACACAGGCATGGGGGATCCTTCGTGGCAGAATTAGAAATCTGGAATTTTAGCAGGAACAGGAATTTTAGCCTCGTCTGTTCCACTTGTCCTTACCTTCCTGCCAGTCCAGATACCAAACCCAGGCTGTCACAGCTGCTACAACCTGCACTGAAACCTCCCCTGTGGTCAATATGCTAATATTCTGTGTGTCAACTACACCCATTTCTCCAATATTAATTATAATTTAAAAGTATTTTCTGTCTCTTACTGGTTCTACTGGACTGTTCTTACAAGGCATAGCATTTTTTAAAATGCTTTTTAATTCAGACTATGATATCAAAGTAGTCCCTCCTGGCTTGAAAAAATGTAAGCTCATCAATGTTTCAGACTGGAAGAAATGCTGTCACTAAATATCAGCCAACGTCTCCTTTCCTCTTCCTACCTTCCTCAATGTTTTTGTCTCACTGGATCCAGTGAAAACCTGGACTCTCAAGCTACAGCAACCAATCCCAGCAATGAGGCTGCATTTCTGCTTGGGGTATAGTTGTGTTTTTTGTTTCCAACCATGTGTCCTTGCTGTCAAATTCCATGTCATTTTTATTTAATCTGATTTTCTATCAAGCTGATTCCCTGTCTCCCAAGCCTCCCTGTCTTCCAGCTGGACATTTTTTAAAGCAGTGATTTGCAAAACATTAAAGAAGGCATATAAATAAATTACTGTCTGGAGAGTGAGTCATCATTTTTTAATAGGACTGTCTCATAAAAAGTGGCTGTTTGTTGGCAAAGCAGGCCCATGCTGCCCCCAGATTTATCCTGCTGCTCTCCAGCCTCCTCAGGCTTTGTCCTGCTCTATCACTTCCTGATATTTTGCCTCCTGGTAAACAAGGTTTTGATGTTGCAGGAACTCAGGGGAGGAGAGCAAAGGCTCTCCAAGACCTGGCACACAAGAGCTGCCCTGTTGTGATGTGGCTGCAGCATCGTGGATTTACAGGTCATTAAGGCTGGAAAAGACCTTTAAGATCATCAAATCTGATTGTTAAAGGACTGCCCTACAAATCGCAGTTACATCTTCATTTCTATGAATTTGGGGCCTAAATTTAAGGAATTTTTCCTGAGGAAAACCTGAGTGTGCTTTTACAGAGTGCAAAGGAGGCGAGAAATACAACAGGGATGGGTTTGACCAAGTCTGAGATCCCTCCCTCCTCTACCACCCCCACTCACTTGGGTCTCCCAACATTTCTACAGAGACTGAGATTTTCCTTCATGTCCAAAATTCTGCTAAGTAAGCAAACAGGGAGGATCCAATTAAAATAAACCTCAGGCACTATTCCTCCTTCTTCTGTCCCACCCTACACCTGCTGTGGCCTAGTTCCCATTTATTTTCCATCTATTGAAACCCCACACAGGAGCCATGCAATGACCCCACCTGAGGCTTTGCTTCAAGGTCTCCCTTGTCCCATCACAGTGTTGAGCTGCTGGCTCAAATCCCTCAGCCCTGCTGGTTTCCAGGCACCATCTTACCAGTGGAAAAGCTCCAGACAAGTAGAGGAGCTGCGCATTGCTACCTTTTAAAAATTATGCACCAAAGCCTTCCAAAAACTCCAGTGATGGATCCAAAATGCTGTCGTTCCTCATTTCCACTTCTTCATCCATGACTCTTCTGCAAGGACGTGGTTTAGATAAACCCACATATGGTGAGGGGGTTTTTGAGGTTTTTTTTTTTTTATTGTGATGCCCTGCTGACAGGCAGAGTTCCCACTGATAGCCACCACAACACTGACAAATCCCTTTCATTCCCATTCCCTTGAAGTTCTCACCCATTCCTCTCTGTGTGCAGAACAGATGTGACCTCGGTGCTTCTATTTCAGGCCCTCAGTAGCATTTGAACAGGTATGGGAGACTTTCTGATGAGAATTCCAGCTAGAAAAAGGATCAAGTCTATGTCTGGTGCCAAACAGTGCAATTCCTATGAAGCAGAAACCCAAGAAAAAGTGAAAGTTTTAATAATTTCCACTGAGTTTCTGTGCCTTTGCATAAGACCTAATACACCTGAAGGGCCACCATACTATGAAAAAAAGAGTACTGAATAATAATATCCCACTTTTTAAATGGAAATTTTATTTTCATTTTCTACTGAGACTGTTTCCAGAGGTCACAGAGCAGGAGGGCAGAGCACCTGAGCTAAGGATCAGCCTCTCTCCATCACTTACATGTGGAGTGGAAACAAAACACTACATTTCCAAAGGGTCTAAGAGTAAAAGTGCCTTTCTTCATTAAAAAGTGACTAAGAAGAACTAGAAAACAACCTATGAATTCCAAGTTATGGCGCTTTGAGTAACAAAAGGAAATTGGGAAAAATTCCAACATATGGAAAATTTAATTAAATTAGGCTTGGACAGGAATCTTGTGGTTATTAATGAGAGCCAGCTAACAGCAGTGGTTATACTGGATCTGTGTCACCAGGTATGGTAATCCTGTTTCTTAGGAATAATAATTTTTCCTACCTGAGGAATGCAGAACAAAGGGATAGATAATTATTATGCCTTTATGCAATGAAGGCTACAAATCAATGACCAAGGTTCTCTCCCCCTTTACCCTCCATCTTCTTCCTTTCATTGGCTAAAAGCCAGGATAGAAAACATGTTTATCCTCAGCAAAACCCTGGTAAAGTAAGCAGAAGAAAATTAAATAATTAGCTGCCTTTCAAAAAAAAACCCCAACCTAATTTGAGCTTAATTCTTTTCTACTTACAAAGATAATCATCCTAATAGGTATTTTGTATTTGGTTATGGTTTATCTAGAAATGGCAATTATTAGCATGCCTTGACAATGGAACAAGCCAAGCTACTAACGAGGTGTAATTATAACATAAGATATATATAATTAAACATTCTACATTGACAAGCCCTTGACAGCCTGCAGTGAGTTAATCTCGTGGTTTTGCTCACAAGGCTTGGGAGTATTCAGTGCCCCTTCTGAGCTAGATGCACATTTGGATAATACATCTTCCTTTCCCCAGCTCTTCCTGCAACTAGATCCCCCATTCCTCATTTCCTGGCAGTGTTTAAAGTGGAATTCTAAAAGATCCATTCAGACCTATTTGCACAATAGCCCAGGGTAATGACCACTACTGCAAAATGTGAGTGTGTAGATTTGATGCACTGGGCAGTGCCAGTATCCTGTATCCTGGTGCACTGAGCTGCTGTGAAGGCTGATGAGGTTTTGCTGGAAAAGATGAGGAATATATGCAAAAAACCCACCTGGTGTTGATATTCATGTAACAAACCTCATAAGCAGGTGAAAAATTGCATTTTCATGCCCTCCTCACCTGCACTTTAACATTTAGTGGTTTTCCTTCCCAGTTCCTTCTGACTTTTGAAATCTCTGACTGCCTTCAAGCAGCCACCGTCTTATTTTACTCAAAATGATGTAAAGTGTTTGAGGCTTTTTCTCCATTTGGCCTGAACAAGGAATTTTTCTTGCCCGAGATGTTGTTTCATTTGGATGCAGCCTGAGCAGTAGTGTTTCCATGCAAGCTGAGAATCAAGTATCCAATAACACACAGAGTTTATAAGCAAGTAGAGGAATTTTGTCATTGCAAACCAAAGACCTCCAGCTCCATTACAGGCCCAGCATTTGCCTCTTGGTCCCAAACTATGCCATGAAACCTGTGTTGTCCTCCAGTTACAGAAAACACTGGTTTAGCTTATTCTACATTAAAGGGTTTTCAAACATTAGCCTAGATTTCTCCTCTCTCCACATCCTTTCCAGCTGGACTAAAGGTGATTAAAGCACGAGAGCACATATGGAATGAAAAATGAGTCACCAGAGGCTCTGAGCCATGGTGAATGTGTTTCCCCTAACCACGAGGGATGCAGCACTGCAGGTGTGGACAGTCCTGCCTCCCTGTGCCACAGAGGTGTCCAAAAGTTAAGACATTCCATGAATAGGACAATGTAGCTTTTTTTCCTTCTTCTTCTTCTCATGAATTATTAATAGAGAGCTCTTATTGCTTCACTTGAATGCTCGTTTCCTACTCACTGGCAGGAAAACATCTGTGGTGGGAAGCTCAGCTGGTGCAAAGAGGTGTGTAATGGACAGTGGATGGCTTCTGCCAGCTGATGATCTGCAAGAAGATATTTCAGCCATGAAAGTCTTCCATTTCTGATCAGACAGAGAAGAGAAACTCTGTGTCACGTGAGCAGCAGCTCCAGAAATCAGTATTTTAAAGTCAGAAAGGGGAGAAAGTGCTATCTGTGCTTCACAAGTAGACTTGAAATTTTGGGACTCATCCAAGATCACTTTTCTTCTGCTTTGGGGTCTTTTATATCAATGTCAAGATCATCTCCACAACATCTGAACACTTTCCACACAGAGCATCATATCATCATTATTTATCACATTTCTTCTTCTCTTGTCTCTGCAGCAAGACAAACATGTGCAGTGAAGTGCTTCCCTTTCACAGGGTTGCAGGGTTGGTTTTGTTTCTATTTTTAAGGATATTATTAATTAAGGGACATAAAGTCTAGCTGTCTTTTAGTACATTAATATATTTTTATGGTGGTGTGAAAAATAGAAAAATAAGGCAAGTATCTGGCCCTTTACAAGAGGAAGGCAAAATTTATGAGGATATTGTCCTGGCCTCAGTAAATCTGCTGCACATTTGACCTTTCACTATATGGAAGAAAGTCACAGCGTGGCAAAGAAATGAACTTTTTGACCATGATATTTACTCTGGAGATTTACAAGGACTTTTAGATATTCTGAGCTTTACATCCCACATCTTGGATAAAACAAGTGAGTTCATGAATGGCAAAATAATATGCTTTATATTTGATTTTTAAAAATAGTAAAGTTATGATGAGTCTTTGTAAAAAGCATGGATACACAGAACCACAGAATGGTTTTGGTTGGAAAGGATCTTAGAGATCATCTTGTTTCACCCCTTGCTATGGGCAGGGACACCTTCCACTGTCCCAGGCTGCTCCAAGCCCTGTCCAGCCTGGCCTTGGACACTTCCAGGGATCCAGGGGCAGCCACAGCTGCTCTGGGCACCCTGTGCCAGGGCCTGCCCACCCTCACAGGGGAGAATTTTTGCTCAACATCTCATCTAAATCTACTCTCCTTCAGTTTGCAGTCATTCCTTGTTTTCCTGTCACCCCATGCCTTTATAGAAAGACTTCCTCCAGCTTTCTTGAGGGCTCCTTTCAGGTACTGGAAGGTAAAAAAAGGAGAATTTGTTAAAAATGATAGAACATGTGGTATTTTTAATGGTGAAAATTGGAAAAAAAACCCCTACAACTTTTTTATATTCTTATTTTACTCTTTAAATCTTACTCAAAGAAATCAGTGAGAGAAGCTAAAATGTCTGCAGAAAAGCAAAATGACAAAGAGATAGATACATTGTTTGAGAGAGAGATCCACAATGAGAGTGGAGAGGCAGATGAGGAAGGTGGGGAGCAGACCCAGAAACTGGGTATGAGACCCTCAGGACCAGCTTTTCATTCAGGGGTTTGCCCACTCAGACCACCTTCAAAAGAATAAATACTTTGTTCCCTTAAACTCCTGAGGAGGGAGGTGACAACTCTGTTACCCAGTTTTTTTAATGGAATAGAGCCTTGTTCTTCCCCTTGGGATGGCGACGCGGGATGGGCAATGACTGACAGATCCCCTCTGTGGTTCCTGCACTGCTGTCCCAGGGAAATCCCTCTTTTTGGCATAAAACCAGAATCTGGGCTGGTACCAAGGGAGGACACCAGACTAAGCATTCACCTGAGATCCTGCTTAAAGCTCTGGCTCTTTGTCACACCTGACTTTCTCATGAGACTTTTTCAAAGCATTGTATTTTGCTGTCTGACTCTAAGAAATTTAGTCAGCATGGCAGGACAGGTGAAGAGTCTTCCTGTGGGCTTCTAGGAAAGGACAAAAACACCTGGACAAGGATTTAATAGCAAAGGAAGAAAAGCAGATCCAAGAACTCCTTTCCACTGTGATAGTAGGAGTCACCAGTGCAGCAGAAGGAGTTGTATTTCACTTAGAGCTTGGGCAAGGGGGACAGAATGTGTGTGGGAAAGGAGGTTTTGGCTATTTGTGCCTACCTGTGTGTCCTTGCTGCAAGGAGCTGCCTCCTGACTTCCCTCCAGCAGCTCAGTAAAGCCTTGCTGCCTATTCCAGCACGATTTCATTCCCTCCTCAGACTTCCCTCTGACACAATTCCCTCCCTCGATTCTCAGAGCCAATCTTTCAGTGCCACAACACCTCCTGCCCACCCCTCTTTGTGCCGTGGAGCCTTGGCCAGCGACCCCGAGGTGGAGGAGTGACAGCCTTGAACAACAGCAAATAACAAAGGTAGCACTGAGGGGTCCTTAGTGCTGGAATACAGTTTGTAACTCAATCCTCTTGAAACAGAGCATTAATCCAGAC
Source organism: Promerops cafer (assembly GCA_013398275.1). Lineage (NCBI taxonomy): Eukaryota > Metazoa > Chordata > Aves > Passeriformes > Nectariniidae > Promerops > Promerops cafer. The sequence continues at coordinate 285,908 of VZSE01009788.1, forward strand.
CACTCATTTTCAATCCATTCTTTCAGCATCAGCTGACATAACTCACATTGACATCTTTGGGACCCAAGGAGCACCAGCCGTGTTAAGCCCAGTCAGAAAAAAAATAATGAATGTTGCTATTTTGTTTCCATGCATTGATTCATGTCACCTTCGCTGATTTTAGCTTTCTTCTTTTTTAGTTATCTGCATTCCAGAAAAATAAATAAAGGCTGTATTTCTAGCAGAAATGGTTTTTTTTGCTTGTATATGTAGGTGGCAATTCCTACACCAGTAAACCCCATTAAGAGCAACTATTAATTTCATTTTACAAATTTGGTTTGTATATATAGCCAGTTCAAACTATTGTACAAGAGTCAAAAATATGCCAAGCACTTCCAAACTTACAGAACTGTGACTAAACTTGGTTAGGATTCAATAAGCTCTGCAGAGGTTAATTAAATTTGTATAGATTTATTCTTCATTCAGTGCTGTAAAAGGCTCTTCTCTTTGGCTGTCATTGCCAAGTTGGTGGTGGGGGAAACTGAGAAGCCTGATCTGCATCAATCTTCTGTGCTGCCAGATACTGAAATACTTTGCAGAATATTGGTCTGGCATAAATTGAGCAAAGAAGGAAGAAAACAGAACTGCAGCTAAAAGCTGTTTGGGTGCTCTGTGGGCTGCCATGAATTTAGACTTGCAGGCACAAGTGACACATTGAAACCTCCTCTCGCTGGGAATTAGCTACGGAAAATGGAGCACTTTCCATCCTGCTTTCAGGCAAAATGGATGGTCACTTCTCCAGCAGGGCTATACGAGACTGGAATGTGGTAATCTTGGTCCCATGGGGATATTCACAGAATCACACAATGGTTCAGGTTGGAAGAGACAGCAGAGGTCATCTGCTTACAGCTCCTGCCATGGGCAGGGACAACCTCCACGATCCCAGGCTGCTCCAAGCCCCATCCAGCCTGGCCCTGGGCCCTTCCAGGGATCCAGGGGCAGCCACAGCTTCTCTGGGCACCCTGTGCCAGGGCTCCCCACCCTCACAGGGAAGAATTCCTTCCCAATATCCCATCCATTGCTGCCCTCTGGCAATGGGAAGCCATTCCCTGTGTCCTGTCTGTCACTCCATCCCTTGTCCCAAGTCCCCCTGCAGCTCTCTTGGGATCTTTTTAGGTACTGCAAGGTGCTGGAAAGTCTCCCTGGAGTATTCTCCTCTCCAGGCTGAACAGCCCCATCTCTCTCAGCCTGCCAGTATTACACAATACATCACAAAGCATTCAAGCACTCAGGTAAATCCTCTGACATTCCAAATTACTGGGAAGGCTGCTGCTACTTGAGTACTACACACATCTACACCATTTCTCTAGGAACCCAGGAGGGGGTGGGTGTTTCCTTGTACAAGGGGTCAGGCAGGCAGCAAAGAGTGGTCAGCACCGCAGGAGAATTCCAATCTGTGGGTTGGGATGAAAACAAAAAAAAATACAAAGGCAGAAGGCTGAGAGATTAAGATAACATTATAAAGAATACTTTGGATGTCCAAGTCCCTGCTCAGCCTAATCTGCTCTGCAAATCACCTGTTGAGCAAAGCTGAAAATATGGTTAAATCCAGCTCTCCTCCACCAAACTCTGGGATGTGTGTTCAGTTTTTAGCTCGTGACCAAGTGTTCTGCTAAACACAGACTGACTGCTGGGTCTGAGCCTGAGGAGGTTGTTAAAGCAGTGGCGAGAGGAGAAGCAGTTAACATTATTTATTAAAAAGCTTTTAACAGCATTCCTTTACAAAAAGCTTCTTAAGAAAATCATCTGTCACGGGGTAAGGTTCTGCCTGGGGTTAAAAACTGGTAAAAAGATAAAAAAAGGGTGAGATTTGATAGTCCCATTTCATGGACAATTGTCAAAGGAATCCACAAAAGAATGAAACCCTGTAATGTTCCTACAGGAGCACTGAGTAATCTGAAGTGTAACTATGAACAGTTGGGGTTTTTTTACCAAGTCATTAAAAATTATATATTTATGCTTTAAAAAATCTATTTTATTTTAGCAAGGTGTAGTTAATGATCACCCTGAATATCTCAGTTATATTGTGGATCCCTTGCCTCAAAACTGAACTCCTTGGAGGATGGCTTCTACTTTCTTTTTAACATGAAAAATATCTTGCAAAGTCCAGGCAGCAGCTGAGACAAATATCAAAAAATATTGTAAATAATCTGGAACAAGGCCTTCAGCAGCAATTTTTTTTTTTTTTTTTTTTTTTTTTTTTTTTTTTTTCCAGGAAAAATGTGGTTTATGTGACATAATTTAGATTGGCCAAGACTGAATAAGACTTTGGAGAATTCTAGATGGCCAGACTAAACTCTCTGCACAACATTCATGACAGATGAAATTCACTGCAGACAAATTTGAGGAGACACATGCTGGAAAGGACAATTCAGCTGCTCATATGCATAGCTGAGTTATAAATTAACTGTAATTATTCAAGAAAAAGATCTTGCTGTCACTGAAGGCCACTCCATGAAAACATCTGCTCAGTGCACAGCAGGGATCAAGAAGCAAACAAAATGCCAAGATGTATTCAGAGAGGGTAAAGGTTTAAGGCTGGGAATATTATAAAGCCATGGCCTAAGTCAGAGGTGTGCAGGCATCTTGAGCACTGTCATCAAATGTGATTCAGAATTAATTTATTGTGAAGAGAAAGGATTCAGGGAAAAAAAAAATTGTGAGGGTAACACTGAAATGAGCAAAGGAATACAGATAAATAGAAAATCTCATTTTCCCCTCCCTCTCCTGCAGCATAAGTTATGGTGTTGGCCACTGTCCAAAAGAAAAACTGATAGAAGTCAAATTTTGAGGCCTTTTTTTTTTTTTTTTTTATATCAACATGTGCAACATATTCCTACAAACTCTCAGCTCAAGAGCTTAAACACTTTCAAAATAACTGTCAACATTCAAACTTAGAGATAGGGACCCTAAGAAGTGACATAACCAACCAAGTGACAGGAAAGGATGTTTGGAGGAAACATCCCCTCTGGCCAGGTTATTGAATATATTTCATAGTCATTAAAGACTTCTGGGGGTTTTACACTGTGGGTTCTCCAGTGTGCCTGCAATGTTCCATCTCTCATTACAATACTCGAAGGATTTCTGGAATATTGCCAGATTTCTTCCATGTGTGCTGGACTGCTTAACCTGGCTGAATCAAGGATTCCAACTTCTTGAGAGAGAAAGCATCGAGCCAAAGTGTTGAAATAAAATTTCGAAATAAATGTTAAAGTACAGCAAACTCAGAAAACAGAAGGAAAAGGAAAATTTAGGCCAAAAGACTTGAGAAATGAGACTCCACTTCATATCCTTCGGCAAGCCAAAATTGTAAGAAAATAGTTCAGTGAAGGAAAAGAAATATTAGCCAAAAATAGCTTTGGGAATTATTTCCCAACAAAAAAACATTTTAAGGATGTGAAACACAAAAATCTATTTTATGCTTCTCTATGCAGTTGATCATGCATTCCTTCAGGCAGGCAAATCCTATTGACTAAACAAGATTTATGTGCAGGGAGCAACAATGGGATCAAACCTGAGGAACCAAGCAGTTAATACCAGAGCAGGGCAGGAAGCAGCTCTTCTGTCCTAGCAAAAATGTGTGGGATTTGAAAAATAATATTTCTGTGTATTGAGAAAAACCTCTAAAACGACATTAATTGTGGAATAAAGTGAGGAAGTGAGGAAGGAAGGAAGGAAGGAAGGAAGGAAGGAAGGAAGGAAGGAACAAGGAAGGAAGGAAGGAAGGAAGGAAAAGTTCTAACATGTTCTGACAAAAAATTCCAAGGAATTTCCAAAACATTTCAGGATCTCAGCCCCTGAGTGGCTCAGACACTTTCTCAAGGGGAGATGGTTGGAGCTCAGGTGCCTCTTGAGCTCCCTTTGCAAACTGGTACCAACAAACGCTGTAGAGCAGGAAAAGCAAGAGGTGCCACACGTTGCTTCCTTATGGCACCCACACCACCCAAATTTAGCCCTTTGTGTTAGGAATAGAAGATTCAGTGCCTCGTGTCTCTTTCCCACTGAGGTAATAGCTCTTTGAAATAGGGGATGGTGGCTCTGTGTCCCTTAGCCCCATCTCTTTTCAATTCCACAAGAAATTCTGCCTGCACCCAAATGCCTTTTCTGAGAAAATTGATATCTAGTTTGCTCCAAAAAAAATGATTAAAAAAAAAATGTTTTGATGAAACTGCATTTCATCAAAGAAAAGGCAATTTCTTAGAAATGTCCCAAACACCCCTGGGTAATATTTTGTTTTCTCTCTTCAGAGAGACCTACCTTGCCTTGAAAATGTGCACACTACAGAAATACACTGCTGGCAGCTCTGCTTGCAGAAACTTAATCCCTCCATGTCCACATGGAAGCTACTCCTGCACATGTAGCTAAGCAGTAGAGTTTTGTTTTGGTGCATTCAATGGTTACAAGACCATCTCCCTGCAAAAAGGGACTGTGGCACCAATAAAGCCTATTTTATGTTATTTATGTGGTGATAAAAATTAAAGCTACTCTGCAATCGTACTTCAAATAGGACAAAAATAATTTGCAGAGGATAAGAACATTGTAAGAACCTCATTCTAGCCCACAGGATGCTCGATTATTTACTTCAGTTATTGTGGTGTCCATTTGCTATTTTTCCAGTAGCATCTAGAGGCTGTAATCTGGGTCAGCAGCCTCTTCATTTAAATATTGTTTGTACAGGTAGGTCCCTGTGGAAATACTGCAAGCACTGACACTGCTGTGGTTAAAGCAGAGCCATTTATCAGCTAAACTGCACTCCCTGCTCTTTTGCATGCTCTTATTGCAAATACAAGGTAAAACAAGTAAAGTGAAAGCAATTTCTATGAACACATTTTATTTTGTGCGTGCAGCGGACTCAGAGCCTGGCTTTGGGTGAGTATCATCCTTGAAAAGCTGCAGGGGTAAAGCCTTGAGCCCTCTGGGCTGCCCTCTCAGCTGCCCTTGCTCTCAGCAGAAAATCTGGCTTAGGATCTCCTGAGGTCTCTTCCAGCCAGGGTGATTTTATGGGCAGGGACTGCTGTTGAGAGAAATTTCCATAACTCAGGAAATCACCTACAGGTGGTTGTTTACCCAGACCCCCAGTTCGATTTTAGGGTAATTTTGTTATGCATCACTGAAAACTGCTACAAATCAACTGTCTCAAGGGTGAACATTTGCCCAGACAGTTCAAGAAGCTGGTTAATTTAAATAAACTTAATTGCATGACAGCCAAACATTACTTTCCAAGAGGCTTAGTGGGGCACAGCTTTCCCTATGGGCCTGAGTTTGCTGTTCACTTGTCAGTATATGGTGTAAAAACCAACATTTGGCAGCTGGTGGCATCTAAAAACAATTTTTAAAATAGTTTTTCTGATTTTTTTTCCTCTGAAATTTTGCATATTTCTTTTGCCTAACTTCCATCCATCCATCCTGTGTGAAATCTTTGAGCTCAAGTAGGAGTGAAGCAGCCAACAGGAAAATCCTGCACTCCACGCAGGGCTTGCCTCACCCCTACACCCAGAGAGTCCTTAGAGGGTATAAATAATGAATTAAAGAGCACCAGGACACAGCAAGTCAGGGTTTGCTCTGTAAGGACACTTTCTAAATTGTATGGCTGGAAAACTGCTCTCCTCCTCCTATTTTGATAAGATATGAGCCAAAAAAACATATGGACTATATTTTATAACATTTGCACCCTTCCTCCTCTCGGCCTCTGATAGCCTGGAGATGCTTCTCTGCCCTCTGCTTTATTAATGTGACAAACCAGAAAACTGCCATTAATTATGCACATAACCTCCCTTAATTCTGGCTCTGTGGGACTCATTTCCCATTGTCTTTTGCCACGCAGAAGGGATAGGGAAGAAAGAAGGAAGGAAATAAGGGAGGCTGCAAATCAGTTTATGGCTGGAGATTTCTTGATTGTAATCACATTTTTTTTCCCCTAAACTCTTGGAAATCCTGATTGCTACTATAAGTACTTAAATAAAGGAAACAGTAAGTTTGAATGACATCCTTATGTATTGTCCTATCCAGCTGTGATGTTTGTGGGTGGTGAAAATTATTTACTTTTATTCATCAATCACTATAACTTAGCCCTGTTACCTTGTCGTGTTGCCAAAAAATATTTCAGAGTAAATATGTTCCTTAAACTCTTCAATATAACCTTTTTCCATCTTCCTCCCTGATCAAGTGACCAAGATAAATCACATTGCTTTTGAAAACAACCTTCACACCTTTGGCTTTAATTTCAAGATGACAAATTTGGGCACCCATTTGTAAATGCCTCAGTTCTTGCTCTTGAGGTGTGACAGCCACTGAGCTGCCACACAGCCATGAAGGGGTTAGGGAAGCATTCCCTGCTCCGTGAGGCATCCAGAGCTGGCACCAGAGCTGCATAATCAAAAGGGAATTATCCTTCACTGCCTGTCTTGGTTCAGCTTGAAAGCTGTGCTCCCTCTCTGTCCAAATCCACTTGCATCTCCCATCTCCTGAAATCCTATCTGGAAAACCCTATGTGGTTCTCATTGTAGGACCCACTCAAGGTAGAGGATGAGGTAGAGGACAAATTTGTTTTGAGGACAATTTGAGGACAATGTTTTGAGGGCAAATTGAGCGTGTTTGAACTGCCTGTGAAAATGACTGATTTAACCATGTCCTTAAAGGATATAGGGGTGAAGTGGCATCTTCTTCCCTGCTCTAATACCAAGCTGTCTTTAGTTGGCAGATTTTTCCACTTCCAGACCTATTTTCTTGAGGAGAACAGAGCTGATGATTATTATTAGCTGTCCCTGCCCACAGCAGGGAGCTGGAACTAGATGATCTTTAAGGTCCCTTCCAACCCAAGCCAAGCTATGATTCTGTGGTTCTATCCATGGCCTGTCTGTGTAGGATGTGTCACCATCCTCATATGACATATTTCCAAAATAAAAAATCCTTTCCCCCCCATATTTCCATGTAAGTCATGACTCAGCCATTATTTGCAAACACTGCCACCCTCCAGGCTTTAAATGTACCCAGCCTCCAGCCTGAGGAGCACAAATGAGCAATCCTGTGGAATCCTTCTCAAAGCACCACGATATTTCCCTCTGCTCCCCCTCTGACCACCCCGTGATGCAGACAGGGGACAATTCCCATGTGTCCCCAAATCATTTTCACTGACCCACTAAATCAAATCACATGCAAGGGTGAGGCACGGCCACAACATGACACAATCCACTAGCAAAGTGATTTCTTTGAAAAGAGAGCTTTCCAAAATGTTTGTGAGAGCAGTCCCATTGAGACTGTTCTGGCACGCTTACAGCATCCCTGGGCAGCTTTTGTGTTGTGCCCACGTTGAGATAAACATCAGTGCACCCACCTGAACGTTCTTGAACAAAACACAGAGATTTCAGCAACAAACTGCTCAGCCTTCCTCTTGCCTGAATGTCCAAAATATTTCTGCCCAATTTGTCCAACTCTGCTGCACAATGCTGCAATTAATTCCACTCGTATGAAAGGGCTCCAACAGAACCACTTTAGGAGTGTATATGGTCATTGTTTATTCTGTGTACTCCTTGGAACCATTTTTCTGAGGCAAAAATCTGATTTCCTACCTTGTATTTCTGAAACAAGGCATTATGTTGACTTGTATTTTCAGATCACTGTTAAATTGATATTTTTTGAGCCTCCTATAGCTGGAAAAAAAATGAGAAAATGGGAACCTTTGCCCCTTGAAAGATAGAACGTGATTAAGCCAAAACAGTTTGGTGTTACACTGCAATCTGATATAATGATATGCCAGCACTGCCCTGGTGAACCTGACACAGAACAGTGTCTAATGCAACGTGAGTTTCCCTCAGCAGAGGAAATGTTAAACAAATGGACAGCAAAATCTACCAATCACTGGAGCATGGCAAATGGGCAAAGTGATTGTGCTCCACACACTGCACGGAAGAGGAGGTAAAACACAAGGTTAAAAAAGTAGACATGCCCATTTGAGGGTTATTCTACAGTGTGGGGGTTGTTCTGGAGCCTGTTTTACCCATTTTAAATGGGAGTTTGGTTCTCTCTAAACCCCATTCCATTGGTTATTTCACTGTTGTGTTCTGGCTCTTCTGGCCAGTTCGGCCTCAGGACTGCTCGTGAAAAGTCAGAACAATCCATCCAGCACACCCAGTCCCTGCAGGGAGGACTTCCAGACCTGTCCTTGCATAAAAGCAGTCTCTGAAATTGCTCCCTTCTCTTTGAAAGCTGTGATTGGAGTTCGCTGCTGTCTTTTCAAAGTGGCACTCAGCACCTCTCACGTCGTCCGGTGGTGGCTGGAGAGCTCAGCATGAAAGCAGGAGGCTCAGCTCAGCCTGTTTCATTCTGGGAGGGTCTCAGCCCACTCATTTCACCTTGCAGAAGAGAAATTTAATCTTTTTCCACTTTGGGCGATTCTGGGTACTTTTTACTTCGCTTCTTAATGCTACTATTTGATGCATGTGTGCAGGAGAGAAAAATGGCATGAATGTCTCTCTGTAGCCTGGTGCTTCAGCATGGGCAGGTCTCTGGTTCTCAGTTGCTTCCTGGGACAGTTCCTGTAATTTAGCAGTCATAGAATGTGCTTAAGCTGTCCAGGTAAGATGGAGAGAATGCAGAATTACCTTTTTCTCTTATCTTTCAGAAAAAAATGGGCAGTAACCTGTTTTTTTATATTATGGGGTTTCTTGGTGCCCTGATTTGTTCTTTGGCTGGAAAGAGTAGCAGCTTCAAAACAGCCCAATGGCAAATACCTCAATTAAACTATTCCTTCATGACCCCATAAATGATCCCTGTGTGTCAGGGGCTGAATATTTTCTTGTTCTCTTGGCTGAGGATGGATTTCAGATCATCACTCACACCTCATGGATGAATATACCATTCCCTAAGTCACTGTATTTTAGGGCAAAGATCACAGTCGTGTCTATCCTTGGGTGTCCTGTGAAGGTGTTTGTTATTTGGGACTCCTTCACATCCCTTCACTCTATTCCAGCTTAAATCAAAGCCAGATGTTAAAATTATTCTTACAGGACAGGTTGATCTGCACCAGGACAAGCATTTTTGAGATGCTTTTAGGCAGTTAATAACTGTATGCATTGCATGAATCATAATTTATGAGCTGTGTTCTTTACTTTCACACAGATTCTGAGCTTCTGTCCTTCCTAAGGACCTTCTCTCCATCATCTGCATTGGAATCAGCAGCAGCAGCATCTCAGCTCCTGTGCCAGTCACTGAATATTGGATGTGGGCTTTGCCACAGGGCAGCAGTGAGAAATTAGCTGGAATGCCTGGAGTGGAGAGGGCTTCAATGCCATCCCTGTGGTGTGTCTGTGATTTTCCTCCTCCTGTGCATATTTAAGACTCACAGATTTTCTTTTTATCTGCAAGTCACATCAAGCTCCAACTGCTGCTTCTGGCTTTAAATACCTGTAAAAGAGCATTTCATTTTACCTTTTGCATTCTGACAGCTGCCATAGGGGGTTTCTTATTTCTTTTTGAATACACTTGTTCTTTCACCTTGTATACCCCAGGACTGTTAAAAATTAGCAAATCAAAAGAGTTGTTTTTATTTGGATAATATTGTACAAGCATCAGATTTTGTCTGACCTCAATTCCTCCCCTTCCTGCATTACATAACCTGGCAGCTCAGACTTCTGATTAGGCTTTGTAATTCCTAAAATGTGTCTGAACATATATGTTACACTCATTTGACATATCTAAGTGTAACAGGTGAACCCACAGGAAAACTATTCTCCTGAAAATTGAAATGGTTTTCATTTTGCTATGTGGAATAAATAAATCCCCTTTTTTTGACTTCTCACCTCCTCATGTGTTTGCAGTGCCATGAATTTCGATGTAATAAAATAGCCTTGTATTTGCACTAAAAATATTTGAATTGAAAATATAGGCCACATTGCAAAAGTCAATAATTTCAAAGTGTATTTTTTTTTCCCCTCAGAAGAGTTTGTGGGTTTGTTTTAAACCAACCATTTTTCAACAAAGATGTTATATCCACAAGGAAATACAAAAGGAAGCAAACCCAGTCTGGTTTAAAGCTTTTGGGATATCTGAGCTTCTCTTAACATTTTGGAACATCATTTTTTAGGAGGGAGAGTCAGTCTTGGTTTTTTTGCTGTTTTTCTTTTTTTTCCCCTGTGCTTTATTTTGGCTGGTTTTGGTCTTATTTTTCAGAGAGGGCTCATCATGCTGGGCAGCAGTGATAACAGGCTGATGGACGGGCTCGGGGGAAACTGGGAAAAAAGGAAGTTCTCAAAGTGCATGAGGTTTTGCCCTGGCGCTTTTTTTTTTTTTTTTTTACTTTTATTTTTTTGTTCTGTGGAGAAGAGCTTTCAGATGAGAAAAACTAGCAGCCATCCAGAAACACGTAGCTGTGTCCCTCTGGAAACGGGGAACTGCTGATTGTTACAAATCTGTTTGAGGCTGGAAAATCTGCAGCTGGCTGGGGCAGCACCAGGACTCCCAGGGCTGCCCCCGAGGCTCCGCATCCACCGACGAGCGATGCTGGGACCGAGGGAGCACATCCAGGTGTCACTCAGCCCCTCTCCCTCACTGTGCTTCAGCCTGGAAATCAACCCCCTAAAATCAGCCACATCACACATGGAGACATGGGGATGAGGGCCTGAAGAAAAGTGGCAAAAAAGACATATTGCACCCAAAGGGAGCTTGACGTGACATAAAGACAAACTGCGAATAAATCGGTGTCAACTCAAATTCGTTTGTACAGCCACACAAAACCCCATTTTTCATGATGACTTCCCATCCCCCAGCTCTCCAAACACTGCAAGGTTAAAGCGTGGTGGGTTTGGTGGAGATGAGCAGCTTTCAGCTGCTGGTGGGCGAGCTGCAGCCCAGAGCCTCCCGTGAGGAGGTGATGTGAGGGTAAACCAAGGAGAGGATAATGAAGCAAAAGGGACTGACCACAGGATGCTAATGTGAGCTGCTGCCATGGTGAGTGCTCCACGCTGCCCATTCCTGGGGCTGTCCTCACCACTGACTCCAAAGCTTCGGTGAGAAAAAAGCACTTTGTTTAAATTATTGTGCTCGCTCTGAGTGCAAAACGCTTGGAGTTTCAATGAATCAAAGGCAAAGAATTCAGCTTATCCCAGACATGGAGATCTCAATCCTTCAGAGAGATGAAAAAGCACTAATGCTGAGTGGCTGTGTGCACTTCCAGTAATTACTAAAGAATAAAGTCTGATATCAGTGGTATAGAAATGGTAGGTTATGTAAAGCTAGCATTGAATGAAGGGAATTTCGGAGAGAGAAGGATGTGCATTCATGGCTTCATTTTCATTTGAAAAGTATTACTACTGGTAATGTAAATATGCTGTCTCTTCATTAAATAAAATAAAAAACGTGCCATTTCCCTGGAAAGCCTTAACAAACCTCCAATTTTCCCTGTCAAGCCTGGCCATTCTCTGATTCTTCAGTTCTGAGTTTCAGTCAGGGAACTTGGACTCTGGATTCTTTTTCTTGCCTTACAATAAAAACACTTTTATGTTTCCTTGACTGAATCATTAAATCTGTAAAAATCTAGAAAAAACCTCCTGGCTCTGGATGCCATGAAACACTGACAAGTCTGCCAGTTTCCAAAGGTGCCCCATGCCAACAAGCTGATTGAAATCAGTAAAGCCTGAAGATGTTCATAACCCAGTAAAGACAACGTGTGCCCAAAACCTGAAGCAGTCACAGATAGCAGGGACATGTGAAAGTGGATTCCTACACATGCAATGCACCCTGGAGTAGAAGTGAACCAGGAGAGGTTTAGATTGGATACTGGGGAACATTTCTTCACAGAAAGAGTTTTTAAGCCCTGTCACAGGGTGCCCAAGGGAGTGGTGGAGTTCCCATCCCTGGAGGGATTTAAAAGTTGTGTGGATGTGGCACTTGGGGACAGCGTTAGGGATGGCCTTGGCAGTGCTGGGGGAATGGTTGAATTGGATGATCCTAGAAGGTTTTTCCAACCTAAATCATTCTGTGATTCTACAAAGGAGAAAGGGTTGAATCAGAAGAGGTGTCCCAACAGATGATTAATTCAGTGTCCACCCAAAATGTCATCCATATTGTAGTTATCTTTTCATTACTGCAAATATTTGGCACTCTAGCAAGCGTCTTTCAAGCACTTTTAATTCTCTTTGCACCCTCTGGATCTGAGGATCATCTCCACCTTCTGCATGGAGAATCAAGGTTTTAAAAGGTGACACGCTGAGCCAGAAATAGATTTGGGCTGTCTGACATCTGCCTTCCTCGTGGGACTGGAATAATAGATCAGCATCAGGGGGGGATTCCTTGCTGCTGCTTTGTTAGTGCTTCTGCAGAGGTTTTTCTTCTCTCTCGCTGTCATTCAGCAGTCTCAGGCATCAATTCCTTGCTCTGCCATTCCAAGAGAGGAGCCTCTCAACACTTGGGGGTGTGAAAGTGGTGAGTGCAGTTTATTTGAGCACGTGGCAGGGGGCCAGGCAGGTGGGTGGTTTGGCTGGAGCCAGAAGCTGCTAAACACACAGGGTGAGATGTCTTGGGAGGAAAAAAGCTCTGAATCCTCCCTGTGTCAGGCTGACCCTCTTGGTTGAAGGTGGAAGATGTCCCCGCCCATGGCAGGGACATAAAATTGTATTTAAGGTCCATTCCACCCAAGCTATTCTGTGATTCTATGATTAAAGATGAAATTTTAAACCATCCTTCCCCACTCCCAACGCACACAGATGCAGAACAAAATTGAGAACTTTTCCACTACTGTTTGTTACAAGAAAGAGAAATCCTGTAGCAGGATGGATTTCATTCTTTCTTTAATTCCTCTGATAGTTAGTTTTAGTCATTCCCTTAGGACACCAGGGATGCTTTGTGAAGATGCCCATGACAGGCGTTAAAGAGTTTATTATTTTGTCTTCTTCACGTTGCAAGGAGAAGTAGAGAAGACGTCCAGAATGCCATAAAATCTCAGTGGTTTGAATTATTTTTAAAAAAGTAATATAAGAAAAATAATGATTAAAAAAAACTACAACAAGAAGAAAACCCGCAACAAAACCACAAAAAAAAAAAAAAAAAGGCAGAAAGCAGGTCTCCTGAATGAGTTACAAATTTGAAATGCCCAAAAGTGAGCGGGGAAATGACTCACCCCAAGGTCACTCAACAGCTTGGGAGCAACAGCGGTGAAAGAATGCAAAAATCCCAGTTCGTTGCCTTAGAGAGAGGGACCCCCAGCATTCCTGGGAATCTCTGGAAGCAGCTGGGGGATGAAAGTGACTCTCCCTGCCTGTTTCCTTGGAGATGGAGAGCAATGTTTGCAGCAGCAAGAGTGAGGGAAGTTTCCTCCTTGTAAAGGGAGCCAGGTACCGTCCTGCCCTCAGCCTGGTCAGATCCATGTGGGCCAAAAGCTTGTAGGGCACAAAAAGATCTGCTCTCAACTGAATGTGTGGGACATGGGGATAGGGGGAGAGGTTATTTCAGAGCAGGATGTAGGAAATCCAAAGCTAAGGCTGACTCTTCCCTCAAAGCCTGTACTTGCAAGTTGCAGGGAGTGAGGTACACTGAATATGCAGAAGCCTGGAAAAGGAAGGAGTTTGCCAAGTTACGTAATGCAGTTGGATGTTCTTGCTCTAACTACTGACCTGGATCCAATCTGCCGCCAACTTGCTCGTACAGAAGTCAGCAGCTGGTTCCTGTGCTGGCCTGGGACGTGTTCTGCTCATAACATGCATTTTCCAGTGGAAAACTTACCACAGAACTCAGAGGAAAAACATCCTTCTGCAGATTATATATGTAGAGCTACACACTACAGCTAAAAATACTCCTTTTCATGCACCTCCGTGGAGTTTCGTGACTTTTGCCACTTTGTGCAAGTGTCTGTGCTTGTTACAGGGTGCTTTGTGGAGGAGTTTGTGTCTTCTGACGTGCAGGAGTGACAGGGAAGGATGTGAGACTTCGCCGGGCGGGTGAATGTGTTGCCAGACGCCCGCGCTGGGACCTGGGCTGTGAGCACAGACACCTCTGCCAGGACTCCTCTCTGAAGAGGTTTCTCCCCTCTGAAGAGGTTTCTCCCCAGCCCCAGGGCGCTGTGGCCATGCACCCAGCAAACAGGCAGCTTTCAGAAAGCACTGCCTGACAGGTTTGTGTTGTGTGCTGGTATCACTTTGCACTAAGCCAGCTCAGATTTATGGCTCAGCCCGAGAGCAAGCTCCCAGTTTATCTGAGCTGTCGGGTAATGGGACCCGTCTGTTCTACAGGCAGCACCTTCTAGCTCTTTAATTTTGATCTATTTTTTTATTTATTATTTCCTTTATCATAGAATCATATCATTTTAAGGAATGATAAAATGGTTTGAATTGGAAGGAGCCACAAAGCTCATCTCATTCCAGCTCCCTGCCGTGGGCAGGGACAACTTCCACTGTCCCAGGCTGCTCCAAGCCCTGTCCAGCCTGGCCTTGGGCACTTCCAGGGATCCAGGGGCAGCCACAGCTTCTCTGGGCACCCTGTGCCAGAGCCTGCCCACCCTCACAGGGAAATAATTTTTTCTTAATATCCCACCTAACTCTGCCCTCTGTTCATTGGAAGCCATTCCCCTTGTCCTGTCCCTCCATCCCTTGTCCCAAGTCCCTCTCCAACTCTCTTGGGCCCTGTTTAGGTACTGAAAGGTAAAATTAATTATTTTATTAATTTTTTCTACTAATTTTCATTTGCAAGAGTAGATGTTTCTGTAGTCACTATTCTGGCAGGCTGGTCTAATTCTTCTCTGGTGTGAAATATTCATGCTTTGAAATGCTGGAAATGTGTGACTTCTCCACCTTCCCTCTACCTCCACAACTCAATTCCTTTCAGTCACCTCAGCTGTAGCAGCAACACTATTCTAACATCTTTGCACTGAAGTCCAAGTCATTACTCATGCTTGCAGGCAGTCATAACAACCCCAAAGAATCATTGTTGTAGATCAAAGGGCAAATGAATTTATGACAGCCAATTAAGGCACAATTAATAATTAAATGGTGATGTGAATTCTTAACATGAATATTGTTTTTCTAGCAAGAATGGTGGCATCTGACTCCACATCTCAGTGGAGTCTATGGCTAAGTATTAAATAACACAGCACACCAACGGAGTGGTGTCACTCCAGCAGAGTTAATGAAATATTACACTGCAATCTGGTCCATGTTGCTCAGCTTCCAAATAAAGTGCAGAGATTTTAAGACAATACATCAAATGTGAAAAGTAAGTAACATATTCATGCCTTGCTTTCAGTTTTGCTGCAGGCCCTGTCTCTGCAGAGATTTCTCTGCTGAACGTCTGCTGGATGAAGGTTTGGCGTAAACTTGCCAAAGGGTCATAAATTAAACAAAGAAAGAAAACAAAAGAGCCAAAGTAGGAAGCTGCAATATGGTTAGACTTCCCTTCCTCGAGCATTTAAGTGAGGAAGGCAGATCAGCCCCATCCCTGGAAGTGCCCAAGGCCAGGCTGGACGGGGCTTGGAGCAGCCTGGGATAGTGGAAGGTGTCCCTGCCCGTGGCAGAGGCTGGAAAAGTTGGGCTTTAAAGTCCTTCCTTCCCAAACTGTTCTGTGAAACACCCAGGACAGAAGTTGCAGGTGGGTTTCTGGCTCTCACAGGAGGAGGGAGGAAGGAGATAAACTGGGTTATAAAGCACAGCAAAGCTCCCACAGTTCTGAAGGGGAACGTAAACATTCCTGTTGCTGTAGTTGAGTCCCTGGACACCAATGAGTACAGAAGGCCCCAAAAAGGGATTTGGGCAACATCCTCTACCTGAACTCTTCTCATGGCAGATGTCGTGGCTGGACACCAGGCACCCACCAAAGCCACTCTGCCCTGCACAGCTGGACAGGGGAGAGAAAATCTAACAAAGGCTTCCTGGGCTGAGATAAGCAGAGGGAGATCCCCCACCAAATACCATCACGGGGAAAGCAAATTCAACTTCTGCACTCACCTGGGGGCTGCAGGGCTGCTGCTCCTGGAACTGGCTCCATGGACATGGCAGAGTTCCCACAGAAGCCACCCCTGTATCCCCCTCACCACCAAAACTGGCCCTGCAAAGCCAGTCCAGTGGGAAACATCTACCAGGGACGGGGTTTTGGTTGTTTATTCCTCCCCAAAGCCTCACAGTTCAGAGGATCTGCTGTTATTTTATTATTCCTCTCCACCCCCTGTTATTTTTTTAACAGATTCCCCTTTAAATTTTTTTTAAAATAACAATTTCTCTGCTTGCAACGAGTATGAAAACATAGTTTCCTACCTCAGCCCATGTGGTTAAGAAGCCCTTATTTAAAATGCTTTCTTTCTCCCCACCTCCTTCCTGCACAAAACAACCCAAACAAATAATAGATGGATTTTTTTTGTTTTTTTGAAAGTTGGCAGCAGTTTCCAGAGCTCCCACTGTCATTTCTTTAAGATCTTCAACTTGTTTGTTTAAATGTTCATGTCTTTAGGCCTTTCTTCCTGCTTTTATTGCTGGAAACCATGAGAGCTGCTATTCGTTCCAGAAAATAGATTTATTATTTCTTCTCTACCCCAACTATGACTTTCCTTCCATTTAAAGTAAAAAACTCAATTTACTCTTCCAATATGCACTTTATCTCCTGTGACTTAGAGCCCCAAGCTGTGAAACAGCCCATCTTTGGTGGGTTGTGACAATTGAAAATCAAGAGTAGAAGGCACTCTATAAAATTTAGGTGATGCATGCCCCAACCAGCTGCAATCTCATCAGTTCCAGGGTATGGCCCGATGATGGGAGGCAATATGCCGTAACAAAATGTCATAAAAACAAGGATAATTATGCATTCTGCATTACACCACATCAAACCTTGTCAGAGGGGAGCTGGCTGGGGAATTTGCAGATGATAGCAGTTATGTGGTGGGTATCTGCAATGTCAGTGAGGCTTTCTCAGCTTTGGGGGGGCACGTTGTGGAAGCCCAGGGGAGTGGCTGCTCGGGAGCCTGGCTGGGGAGTGTCAGAGAGGTCAGCCCTGCCACTGCCTCGGGCCGAAGAGGAGGGGCCACTGTGCCAGCACAAGCCCAAAGTGACACCTTGGGCTAGCAGGGGCAGAGGGTGTGCACAGAGGGGTTGGGAAAAAGGGGCACCTTCACTCACAGATGTGCACAAGAGCTGAGATCATTTGTCCAAATCAAAACTTTACCCAAGGAGTACATTTATTTAGTGAAAAAATACTCCCATCAGTGCAATTATTCTTAGTTTTTCCCAAGAAAACGCCCCATATAGAGTAATGGCAGAAAAATCCAGGAGACTCTGGGAAGGTGAATGGCCAGGATTACTTCTTTCTATGGCATTTCAACAGACAAGGAGGAGGAATTTGAATCCAGCCTCCCCACACCTCACAGTAGAGCTCCAGACACCTGACTCTGGGTGTTCTAAGGAAGGCAAAGGGTTGCTTTGTGTTTGTCACCAAAAATGCATTTACAAAGCTTCATTTCTGTTCTACATCAGCCTGGAAAATACCTTTTGAAACCTGAATTTTCCACTAAACACAATTCTGGACTTCTTGCTATTCTGCTTCAGAGATCAGCACCTACAATGGTGCAATGGTCTTTTGATTACCTTCAGAGTCCTGGTTCATCTGTATATGTAAAAAGGTAATTCAGGTCATTCAGCTGTAAATAGAAAGATGATTTCTGGCAGGCACTGAAATGCATGTGGGAATTTATTTATTTTCCACACTGAAAGAAGTTCTCCCTGCTAACCAGTCCTGCCCTGAACGCAGTCACAGCTAGTGGCTGCCAGCCATGCTGTTCTTTTGAGATACATAACCACCACAATAAAGAGGAATACAAAGAAGGCTTGGTGATAAGAAAACCTGGGTAAAAAAAGGCTTCTGTGCTGATTGAATATAAAGATTTCTAAATTCAAAGCAAAACTGTTAAAAACTCACAATAAAAGAAATTCTGCTTCTAATGAAAGCTTAGTGGTGCACAACCACTTTGACAAGGAGCATATGGCAGATAATCTGAAATATTTCAGGATCCCTATGAGTGTGTAGAACTACAGATTGTGATAGCAGAGTCTTGGAAGTTACACTGGCTCCTGATATTCCTTGTGATTTTTCTTTTCCAAGTGAATTATTTTAAGATAAAACCTCACCTTAGAGGAATAAACTTATTTTTTCCACCTCTTGGCTCTGGGGCAGCCTGGGCACTGCTATAATTTTACAGTGCTGTGACTGTCTTCCATGGCAGGAGGGGATCAGTGTGAGAGGGAAATTGATAGAATATGAGGATGCTTAAATTGGGCCTCTGCAGGAGCATTTCAGGGAGACATCCTGGTTTGCCAGAATTTTCTCCACACATAGAACAGCAAAAAGGATGAATCAAACATCTTTACCACCTGTCACAGATGTAGATCACTAGACATGAGGCAGCAGGAACTTAAGCAGAGATGTGCACCAAAAAAAAACCCCAAACCCAAAACCAAACCAAACAAACAAAAAAAACCCACACCAAAACACAGCCCAAAACAAAACTAAACAAGTGATTCAGTCTAATCCATGACTCCAGACTCAGGGATCTTCCCCATAAATAACTACGAGGTTGTTTTCATTTATTTTTCTGGGGTTTGACTCCACTCCTATAGGTCTGTATGTGTATTTCCCACAGTGTCTCAATGGAAAAAAATCTGCTTTTAACGGAGAGCAAACTGGTACATCCCAGCAGCCCCAGCTGCAATCAATTCAAGCTACCCAGTGAGCAGACAGTGATGCAAGGAACAGAATTCAGCCACTCCTATCCAGGAGAGCAGTGATACCTCAGCAGGATGTGAATAGGATGAGGAAGAGGAAGATCTGTGCCTTCTTCTTTCTTTTTGTCTATTTTTCACGAGAAAAATATTGTATTCATATTTTATTTGCCTTGCCTGCACCCAAAGCACATGTGGGTAAGGGTCTGTTTTCTGTCTCATATTTGCTGTTATAAAATTTATAAATTACTCCACTATTTCAGCATTTTCTCCCTCTGCATTTTGATCCCTGAATCTGAGGAAATCAGGACCATACAGCTGAAAATATCAGCAACTGCTGTTGATTTTTCTCCCTCTAAAAGATGTCTTAAACCTCATAACAGGCCACATGCAGCAGGCAAATATAGTTTCAAAAGAGCCTGGCTGAGACAACGATTCAGTGCTATCCTATAAGTGAATCCCTATCTTAAAAGTAAATAAAACTGCATTAAGTCTGGGGAGAAGGAAGAAGAGCTTAAGTTAAGAAGGATTTTAAAGCTGTTTCTTCTTTGAAGTAGTTTTATTGCAAAGCATCTCATGGTGTAAAACTCAGCATTAAAACTCATGTCTTCTTCTCAGCTCACCAGTGTGGAGCTCACCCAGGCTTTGTGGAATCAAAAAGCAGACTTTGTGCATCACTGAAGTGTTGCCACGTGATGGGAAGCTCCATAATCCATGGATGGTATCAGCTTATCCTCTCAGGCCAGGCTGCAGGAGCAGTTTGGAAAATCACTGAATTTGGGGTGAGCTGGGTGCACTTAGCCCGTGTTGGTTCCCATCATGGACTGCCTTTGGAGAAGCTGCTGCACCATATTTTTGAAGGTTATTCCACCATGAAAATACTCAAAACATACACATGGTGGGCCAAATATTTCACCCCACAGATCTGTTCTTACATTTCTTAGCGATGAAGCAGTGGCCAGAGAGCATCCCAGAAAGCCCCAGCTGCAGAGGAACCATGGAAAAATGGTCTTTCCATTAGCAAGGCCACCTTTAGGGGACTGGTGGCAGTGCCAGGGCCTGAGTGCTGAAATCCTGAGTGCCATTTCCTCTTCCGAGCAAACACAATGAATCCTTGCTGATTCTTCATCAAAAGTGGAGCTTTAATTGAATTTCTCTGCTCGCTCCTAGCGGGCTGATGGTTTGCAATTGTCCTGTAGCTGCATGCCTCACTGCAGCTCTGCTTTATCTCACACACTGTGATTATGAAAACTGGCTGTACAGTGAATCATGCTGTGATTTACTTTGAAGAGGTCAGCTTAAAAAAATTCCCTGAGAGGAATTTTATTAGATGCAAACAGCACCAGGACTGAATTAAAATGCAGCCTCAGTAGTCTTATATCCATTTCATCAATATCATTATATTCCTCCCTCTGTTCCACCGTTATAAACTGATTGGAGGTGTTCTTTGCTGTAAAGTGGATGGGTCAAAAGAAGTTGTCTACAAACACAAGGTCAACTGTGCTCCACTGAAAATTATAATAAATAGCTGCAAAGCCTCAGTTACACTCTGCAATAAGTGGATAGAGGGTGTAAGAGAAGGGCAGATGTGGAAAGTATCATTTAGTAATCACTCAGCCCAGAGGTTTCCTGCATCTTTACCAACGGGCACAAAATAATGAGGCCACTGGCTAATGAAATAACCATTTCCCTCCTCATCTGAGCCAGATCTTCCTAAAGCCTGTGTCTGTGCATGTCCTTCTTGGCTAAATAGAATAAATCATAAGTACTGGTGTAACACACAGGACAGAATTAGTGCTCAGTGCTCCACGGGCACCTGATTTCATCAACCACCTTCTGCTTGAGGACAAGACCCTGAACTAGAGCCCTGGGTCAATCCTGTAGAGTCTGTGTAGGCTGTGAGATCTTGCAGAGAAAGAAATTCCTCCCTGTGAGGGTGGGCAGGCCCTGGCACAGGGTGCCCAGAGAAGCTGTGGCTGCCCCTGGATCCCTGGCAGTGCCCAAGGCCAGGCTGGACGGGGCTTGGAGCAACCTGGGACAGTGGGAGGTGTCCCTGCCCATGGCAGGGGGTGGCACTGGATGATCTTAGGTGTCCCTTCCAACCCAAACCCAATATTCTATGAATATTTGTGTTTGATTTGAATAAAGTAGAGGAATCCCTCTCTCATGTCCAGAGTAGCCAGGAAAGATGATTAGGAAAGGAATAAAGGATGCAAAAAACAGTTCAGCAGGTTTGTCAGTAAATTTGCTGCTCTGTACCAGGAATGGAAGCCTTTTACCAATCTACACTTGCTCTTAACAACACAATCTCTTTGATTATTACTAAGGACACTGCAGAGCTATTAAATAACAAAAGCCTTGCTGCAGCTTTGCCTGGACTGCCATCTTCAATCACATCACTCCAAAATGGTTTCTGCAGATCCAAGACTGGCTTGGAGCATCCATGAATCTCCCCTCCCCGAGGTGGAGGTGGGCAGTGGAGATGCAGCATTTCCTGGCTTGGCAGAATGCTCTGGCAACCTGCCCATGGATCTGGCAGGGTGGGCATGGACACACCTGGCAGGAGGGCAGAATTTGGGAGTATTTTGAGGATTGGTGCATTTCTGCTCTGGAAGAAGCAGTGGTAATATTGTATTCAGTGAGTAAATGCTTCTCCACACACAGGCATTTGGACAGAGCTCTACACATACCCCACAAGGATTGTGCATAGTCCTGTGCCAGCAACATGCAGAAAATACTTAGGTATCTGCTAAAATGAGAATAAAAAATAAAAATGTTTTAAAAATATATAAAAATAATTGTATCTTCTAAATTCTACCTGTTCCTGTTTCTTGAATTATCCATGTTACGGCCTCTTCAGGAAACACTATCTGTATCTATAGCTTAATATTTTCCATGGCTCATTAGCCAACTTCTGATTGTAATGATTCTGTATTCAAAGAGCCAGTGGTGCTAGAAGATATCACGTTATATGCCTAAAATCACTTTTTAGATGACTGTGAATCGCAAAATTAGGCTTCTAATGAGGTTGTTATCAATTTCTAACTTGGTTTTCAAAATTCTGCTGCTACAGTTGCCTGTGAGAATGGGAATTGTGGAAAAGAAAATACCACAGTGATTTAAAAGCACTTAAAATTAAAATATTCATGCAATCTTTCCCTGATACTGGCCCAATTTAGAATAAAGAGGCCCCAGCTCTCATTTTTTTTCCTTTTACAATGCCTAAGCCAATGTAATTCAAGGTATATGATTAATTGATTTAGCTTTGTTAAAACCTGTACTAAACCACAGCTTTATGTCAGAAAGGCAGCACTAAAAGTCAGGGAAACATTGTCATTTGAATCCCTCTAAAGATATAATTGTATATCATCTGCATATAATTAGAAGCAGGTGCACTCTCAGGCAACAAAGAGGTAACACTAAAAAATTCAGTAAAACAGAAGTCTGAGATACACAAAGCACTTCCAGAAGATAATTAATCATCCTGGGACACCATAAAGACAAATTAAATGGAGTATCTCATACAGCATGTTGGGAAAGTTCATTTGTAAATTTTCCTGAATGACTTAAAAGCTGTGAACTGCCAAGAGCAGAGGTGATGGATCAGAAAAAAGAAGCTACAGGAAGCTGGAGCTGGGGAGAGAATTTGCCCTGTTGGAATGTAAACCCCAGAGGTCTGTGCTCACACCCTGGGAAGCATCCACAGGATGCCAGCTCCTGGTACTGGCACCTGTTCTAGCTGAGGGGGGAGATTTGGGATTTATGCCTAAGCAAAAAGGCTCCAACTCTTGCTGCCACACCTGCCCTGACAGTTCCTTACCACTCTATTGCTTCTTTAATTTTCCAACTCATTATTTCCTTTCTTGACCCAAAATCTGTTCATATCAAGGGGAATTTTTCCAGCAATGAGTTTGGATTATGTCCTAATTCATCCATTCCCAAGAAAGTGAGTCTAGACCTATCTGACTGCTGTAAAATCAGCATTCAGAAATATTCATTTAGACTCAGAATGGTTGTTCAGTTCTTGTTTTTTACTGAACTCTGTAGAATCAGGTACTTGCCCAATGAGCAGCTGTTCTGCACCTATATTCTTACATGCACAATATCATACTATTGT
This sequence comes from Promerops cafer, assembly GCA_013398275.1. Classification (NCBI taxonomy): domain Eukaryota; kingdom Metazoa; phylum Chordata; class Aves; order Passeriformes; family Nectariniidae; genus Promerops; species Promerops cafer. The sequence continues at coordinate 308,747 of VZSE01009788.1, forward strand.
TATTTTTCATCTCTTCTTCATCATCCTCCTATGAGACATCACTGATTTTTTCTTTCTTTTTTTTTTTTTTTGTAAGAGAACCACCATTTCTCAAGAAATATTATTTTTCCCTTTGCCCAGCATTTTGCAGTCATTGGTTTTACAAAAAGAACAAAAAGCACACCAGTATTTTTGGCTATTGTCTTTATTTTTCCCCATCTTTCTTTTCCCCATGGCTTTTAATAGATAATGGGGAAGGAAAATGGAAACCCGAGCACATTTTATTTGGTCAATAAACAAAACAAGAGTTACAAATAAATTATGATCATTTCTTTTTGAGTCATCCCCACTTTGATATTTCAGACATCTATTCAGGGAAGAAGAATACCATGTCTCATTCAGAAAAAGGAAAAATACCCCTTAAATCTAAACAAATAGTGCATGAACACATCATGAGCTGAAATTGCTGCACTTAAATTAGTATTGAACAATTCCAGACAAGAAATAAGCATGCAAGGAATTCAATGTGATTTGCAAATTATTTGAGAACAGGAAAATACACAGGATGACTGATTAATTGTAATTAAAATGTGGGTCCCTGGTCATGCATAGCAAATTTCCTACTGATCTGATTTCATTGAAAATAGGGTTTGGTCCCTGTTAATGAAATCTCTCCTCAAGTTAATCGAATTTTAGTTCTCCTAAGGAAAATATTTGGTTCAGTTCAGCAATAAAAACTGTCCCCATTACCTAAAAAGCTTCACAAAAATGACACATTGCTCTGTAAAAACTGAGAAAAAGAGATGCTTCTACAGGACCTGTTGCTGTTTGACAGAAGTATTTGGATTTTTGGTATCACAACACAGATGGGCATGGCAGCAGCAAATGCCCCAATTAAATGCATGTTAGTGGAAAATAAAAGTTTTGCATCAACACACTCAAGGGTGTGTATTTATAACAATCTCTTTCTCCATTAGTGCAGCAAACCAGCAGCAGAAGTGGATTTTTCAAGAAAATCCATATTTTTTGTACATGGCTTGATAGGTGGATCAGCTGCCAGAGCAGGTGATCTTCAGTGTGGTAATTGTAAAGAACTAGTAAAAAAAAGAAATTAACCTGAATGTACCAAAATGGCTCCAAAATTCAGATGTTTTCTTTCAAACTATCTAATTCAGTGGTATTTTCACCTTTTTTGCCTCATTGCTCAGTTGGTGAAAAAGTCATGCAAGAGTTTGGGCAGGAATTTTAGGGGTGCACGAGGGCAAATGAGACTCACACAGAGAAGGAATATTGGAAATTGCTAATGTTAAATCTGAGATTAAAAATTACCTTTCCTTCCTAACTGTGAGCAAACAGAAATTAAATAAGCAGAAACAAACCAAAGGGGATGTTGCTTGTTTGAAAGCAGTAAGTTACTCATTTTCCAGCTTTAAAAATGAAAGATTTTTTAGTAACAAATTGGAGGCAGAATCTTTCCTCAGTTCTGGATCAAGGAATTAGCAACCTGGAGATATATTAATTGTCCAAATGTTATGAGATAATTACTGAGGCACAGAAATCCAGGCCATGATCAGTCCAGGAAGCTGACACACACAGTTTAGCCCGATGATTTGCAGAACCCAGAACTGGGGCACTCTGAGTTCTCACAAGAAGCACAAAAGGGGAAAAGTTCATTAAAAACCTAAATTTTCTCAGAAAATTTTGGAGAGGCAGAGGATTGTGTGGCTAAAAGTGAAGTGCACTGAAGCAATATAGTGCAAAGCACAGTATTGCAGAGCTCTGATGAGTGTCACAGTCAGTCAGGCTCGTAGTAAATAAATGTTATTAGGCTGCCACAATTACAGCATCTTCCTGTTTTCAGGCTGGTTGAGCCATCTGGCATGGGCATCCAGATAAAAGTTACGCAATTATTAAAACAAGCTCAATTAAATTAACTTAAATTAATCACAGTGTACCAAAATAACTGGCCAGAAGCATTGAATCACATTTGTTTTGAACATTATGACCTATTTTTCTGTTTTTCCTGGGCTTTCTCTAATTATGAGATAGCATGTTCTCTTTGAAACCAGTGGCAAAAGTCCAGCTGAGTGAAAAGGAAGATGCACACAGGGTGATACCTCCCTTGTACACTACCAGTGTGACATGCACCATAAACAAGGTGCACCTGATGAGGGGCACAGATGGGGTTTTTTATTGCTCTGCTTTGATGCCATGTAGGATGTGAAGATACCACATTGCAGCAAATCGTTTCTCACGCTTTTTTGGGAAGATCCAAAAGACTTTTTTGTTCCCTTAAAGTTTGTGTCCTTCAAAGGGTTCGTAACTAGGTGGGTTTTACTTAGATGTTTCCAAGATGAGTGTTTAAATGCTTTACTTGCCACAAGATTTGGGGGTTTGTTACAAATTCAGCCAATGTTTTGGTGACAATGCGTTTAAAAAAACAGTGTAAAGAATGACTAAGTGAAAATGGCTTGGCTTAAAGTGCTGAAGAAATTGGGAAGGCATTCAACTAACAGCCTCCCAGAGCTGCTAGGAATAAGAGCAGTTGGGAAGGAGAATCCCAAGAAGGAGAATCCTGAAGAATTTATCTCTGTATTTACCAAACCTGCTCGCTGGTCCAGGGAGGGAGAAGCCAGCATCTTGCCTGCTGCTTTCTCAGGGGCAGCCTGGCTCCAGGTTTAGGGAGATGCTGGTGTCCTGCAGATCCAGCAGGATGTGTTTTCCACTCATGAAGCTCCTGATAGGTGCCTGAACCCCAGCACTGAGGACAGAAGGAGAGCAGCTCCCACAGCTTGAGTCATGAGCATCCCCAGCTTTCACTTCAGTGCCTCCAAATGCTTTCCTGCATCCTAAAGCCCAGTAAAAGCCACCCAGCAAGGATGTGCAGACCCTCCTACAGCACAGGCAGAAGCTCTAGCTGAGTTCTCTTTGGCTTTCAGCTTTTTTCTTCTCTTGCCCTTTCCCCCAATTGCATTGGCTTTAGGTAAAGCCTTTTACAGAAGTTCTTCCAATCCATACCTGCACTGCATAAAGGGCCAGTTCAACCAGTTTAATGCATTGGCTTGGAATCCCCACTGCAGCTGAGATGTGCTATTTATTTGGGTTTATGCTCCTGATGTGATATCTCCCCATAGGCAGAACCACATCTGAAGTCTTGAAGGGGATTTTGGGGGCCTCAGGGAAAATCTGTACTAGATATTGACAAGTCTTTGGTTCAGAAGTGTTCAGGGAGGGGGTGGAAATTGGTTTAAAACAAAACGTGTCTTGTAAGTGGGGTCCATACTTCTCAGAATAAAGGGCAGGAATATGCCCAGGAAAGATGGAAAGACCCTCATCTGCCCAGATTTCTGAAAGGCCTTTGAGATGGTCCCATGTGACATCCTTCTGTCCAAACTGGAGAGAACCCAAATTTGATGTATGGAGTACTCAGTGGACAGAGAAGTGGCTCGATGGACACATGCAGAGAGCTGTGGTCAGTGGATCCATGCCCAGCTGGAGGCCAGGAATGAGGGGTGTCCCTCAGAGCTCTGCCTTGGGACCAGGGCTCTTCATCAGTGACCCAGAGCGTGGGATTGAGGGCACCCTTGGGGACACAAGGCTGAGGGGTGCAGTTGGTGCAGGTAAAGAACACAGGCATGCAGGGGGATCTGGACAAGCTTGGGAAGTGGGCCCAGAACTTCATATCCAAGACAAGGGGCTGCACCTTGGTCAGGGCGATCCCAGCTCGGGGTTCTTCAGCACAAGAAAGTCCTGGACCTGTTAGAGAGGGTCCAGAGGAGGCCATGGAGATCCTCTGAGGGCTGCAGCCCCTCTGCTCTGGGGCCAGGCTGGGACAGCTGGGGGTGCTCACCTGGACAAGGCTCCAGGGAGAGCCCAGAGCCCCTTGCAGGGCCTAAAGGGGCTCCAGGAGAGCTGGAGAGGGACTGGGGACAAGGGATGGAGGGACAGGACACAGGGAATGGCTTCCACTACCAGAGGGCAGGGATGGATGGGATTTTGGGAAAAAAATCCTTCCCTGGGAGGGGGGTGAGGCCCTGGCACAGGGTGCCCAGAGAAGCTGTGGCTGCCCCTGGATCCCTGGAAGTGCCCAAGGCCAGGTTGGACAAATTTGGAAGATGGGCTGGTCTGTGGAATGCATCTCTGTCAATGGGAGGGGTTTGAACATGATGGTCTTTGAGGTGCCTTTCCACCCAAGCCACTCTGGAATTCTGTGGTTCTGTATTTTTTACTGGGAAGGTTTTTAACTTTCTTAAATAGGAACTGTAAAAATGCAGTCATTGGAAAGTTCTGTTTAAAAATCAAGCCTAAACTTGCTGTTCATCACCTACCTAACAAAATTAAATTGCAGAGGTGTAACAGTTGTGGAGAAACCCAGCTGTGAAATATGTGACTTGGACCACTATGAAGTAAAATGTTAGAGGGGATTCTATTGCTGTAATTAGATTTCAAGCACAAGGAACTGCAATTTTACAAATTTCTTCCCCTTCCAAATTGTAGAAAAACCCTTTGTAGTAAAGCTGATTATCAGCATACCAGTCTACGGAAATGAAAATGAATAAATTACTCACCCAAAATGACAGAAGCCTTTACAACAGGAATCCTATCTCTAATAGCATTGTTATTACCATTATAATTGTTACAATAATTTTTCTTTTACAATCTCATAAGTCTGTTTCTCATATTGGCATTTAATTCAGACTCTATTTTCGTTAAATATCATTCTTCTTATGTCTAGGCCTCAGCAGATTTGCCTAAAATATTTTATTTATAAGTTCTCCCTTTCTGAGCATGTGATGGATCCTTTAAGGTACCGTGGTTATCTCTTGGGGAGTGGGATTAGGAGCCTGGAGGTGGGATCCTCCTTGGCCTTCTTCTTTGGGATTTGTGAACTTGAGCAAAGCACCACAAAAAATGACAAAAAAAAGAAGCAATACGTTGGCCCTCACATTTCTTCTTTGAGTCACTGAGTTTTGCAAAAGGAATGGACTGAATGTAAGCCTAAGTAATTTTTTTTTCCACAAATAAAGTTTCAGATCTTCAGTTGGAAGCCCCTGGAAGTGCTAATTATTTTTATTCCAGCATCTCTGTATAAACGATCCTGCTGAACAATCAAACACTGCAGCCTTTTATATTTTGTTATCTGGTTTGCTCCACTGGGATTAAAGTTATTTTAAAATACACATGAAAGGCAGCAGTTATTAGCAAAAGCCTTAGAGATTCCTCTTGACAGTGAGGAGCAGAGGGTTAAAGTCAGCTATTTGGAAATGTCTGCCTAAAAAACACCCACCAGACACTCAAGTGCCTGGGTGTGTGCACCAGGAGCATCGTGTTAGCCATCTGCATTTGTCAGCTAATAAACCCCTGCACAAACACCTGATTTATATGCATACCTCGAGGTTTGGACACACAAAAAGTGGCAAGGGCAGATCCCTGTGAGCAATTGCATTTGCCTCACTTGGAAAATCTGGGTGTCTGTGTATTTGGAGAGAGAGCCCATCTTCCTCTTTCCTCCTGAGTGATTAATGCTGTAAGGACCAAGTGAGGCAGGAAGCACGGGGAAAACACCTTTACTTTAAAAGGGGGCAGGAGAGAGAGGAGTTCCCGTCAGATGATTAATCAGACAAATGGGTTATTTGGAGAGAACTGTTTGCATGCAGCTGAGTTTTCTAAGATGTAATGAAGTAATTGCATTATGAAAATAATCAGCTGCTCTGCATTTTGATCATTAGACGCTGATGATATAATTGTGGTATAATGAAAAGCAGTCTGGTGATTATTCCATAGAGAAGTTCTCTGCAGATAATATTCAAATTTACTTTATTTTGGCATCTTTTCAAAGAAGCTGCAAGCACAATATAAACAGCTGGACGGTGAGGTAATGTTTTTAGAACTTCTGAAGTATGTCCCCTTTTTAAACTATAATCTTGAAAAAGTTCTTTGAGCTTATCTGCATAATGCCAACTGAACTTGTTTTTATTTTATGGCAGCTCATTAAATAACTTTGTTATTTCCATTGGGAACCAGCAGTTGTTTTTTGTTGTTTTTTTTTTCTCTCTGAATAATTAATTAGAAAATATCCCAAAGCCATACAGAATCAATTCTCTTTTATCCTGAATTATATTTTACCAGTTACTCTCTTCTACTGATACAATATGATAAATGCCAACATCGTGTGTGACAGGTGACTGACATTTATGGTCCTTTCCAGGGTAGAACACCAGTCTGATCTTCCTCAAGATGTAATTTCACTGCTGTTTGAAAGCCAGAACGCTGGATTTTCTCAAGTTAATCATCGATCTCCAAAGCAGGCACCTGGTATTGAAATTGGGATTGCTTTCCCAATTTTTTGACACAAGTCAACCCATTGGGCTTTGATGGGACAAACAGCTCTAAGCAGAAATCTGCTTTCCTCCTGAACATCTGGCAAGTTGGCAGGAAATTAATCTCCTTGCCAAATAAGAAATCCAAGTTATTTTGCTGTCTTGTTAAAAGTTGTGTATTTTCCTGCTATCACCACAGTATTTGAATGCACCTTGAACAGTAAAATGTAGTTTTATGCTCTGCTGACCATATTGCTTGCAGGGAAATGCCTGGGCTACAACATGGGCTAATCTTTGACTGGTAACAAGCTCTTTGTTTTCTGTTCACAGTTTCTTCATTATCCTTCCCCAGACAAATATGTAACTGCAGCCCTGTTTGATGGGGAATAGTGGTGAGAAAGCAGAGTTGAACATTGTGCTACTCAGTAAAACCCATTAGTTTCCCTTTGCTACAAACAAGCATTTCCAACCTCGGAATTTCCCAGCTGATTTAAATCCCCTCCCTGCCTTTCTATCCATGATACACATGGCTGTTTTTTGAATTTGTTCTCTAATGCAAAGAGAAAAAATGGCCAATTCAGTGTGCTGTGAAGCCAGCCAAGTATAGTAGCAGGAATGGGTAGAGGGGGTGGAAAGGGAAGTAGTAAGTGTGGAACAGGGGATCCTGAGAACTTGACCTCAAACGTCCTCCTGCTGTATTGAAAATATGCTAAATACAAAGTTCTTGAGTTGAGGTTATCTGCAGTTCTTAAAGAACATTTTTATTTTGTAGTTACAGCCTTGCATAGCCAAGCTGCACTGTTTGGGAAGTCACTCTGCTCTCTGGGTCAGCTTGTGCTTGTTCCACTTAGACCTGTTGTAAAACCAGAGTAAACAAATGGTTGTAGCTCTTAATGCACAAAACCAGCTCCAAATTCTCCCCTTCTCAGGGCTTCAAAAAATATGTTCACAACTTCACTACCACACCAGTGATGTGCTGAATCAAGTAAGAAGGCTGGACTAAACCGCTCTGTTTCATTTGATAATGTTTTAACAGGGGAAGTAGAAGCCCACGCTTCTCATTGACTCTAATTAGAACAGCACATAATTGGCAGGGCTGAAAGTAAAACACTAAAAACCCCACACATGTTTCTTGTTGTCTCAGAAGTCTAAAAGAAGGGGGAAAAAAGGCAGGACCAGAACTTGAAAGGCATCTGTAAGCTTTTGAAAGGTGCTTAGTTGCCTATACTCTAAATTGGTTTAGTAAAACTTAAGCACCTGTACCTTAAAGCTACATATATATATATATATATACACACACACATATCTATATTTCTCTCCATGATTACTCTAGACAATATCTCCATTGTAGACCTTTAGAGCCAGAATTCCATTTCCTGCTTTAACTACTAAGTGTTACTGCCAGATGGAAAGAGGTAGAAAAAGCCAACAGGACAGAAAAATATTGCTGTGCTCCAGCCTTTGCATTTCAGCCAGCACAGGGAACTTCCACAGAGTCCAAATGCACTGAAGTTGGAGTTGATATATCTTAGTCTATTGGCCTGTGGAGTTGATTGCTGACTTGCTTTTTCTGACTTTCCTGCTGCAAGGGTCTCCAAATGGCATTGTTCCTCTAAAGTGCTGTAACAAGGAGTAACGACCGTGACTCCCTCCTCATTACATTTCTTTACAGGGAGCTGGATTTTTCCTGTAACTGCAAGGTAAGTTTCTGAGATGTTGCTTTTTCAGTGCTTTTTTATTTTACTGCAGTAATCAAAGAGAAAAATCATTTCTTTGACATGTTATGTGAATCCAACAGAGAAATGCCGGAGGGAGACTTCGGGAATTGCTGGCTGCGTGTTCTGCTGGCAGCAGACAGGAAGGATCGGGATAATTCCTGCACTTTTGATGGGTTGTGCTATCTCCAGATATTGCTGAATCATTGAAGCCATAGAACTTCCACCTGGAACTCGTAAAAATGTTGGGGGCAAGCAGAATTTCTGTCTAAAATTTACCACATTGAAGCACGTACTGAATTAACTTCTTCTGTTTCCTTTTTAAATGCTGCCAAGGAGAAAATCGCTGGATATACCTACAGGGTTTTTTCCTCACTACCACCCTCCAGTCTGTCTAGGACACAAATGGAAGCTCTGGATATGTGGGTCTTATGGATAAAAAGAATAATCTTTTGCAGCTTTTCACTGGTGTATAAATTGATTTATTAAATAGCATAAAGTAAAAGATGATTTCATCACTTACTGGGTATTGACGTCATCTTTACATTGAACAACAGAAGTAAATCTGTGAATGTCCAAGTGACACAGTCAGATGAATCATGGATACAAATGTGGGGGGAAAATCCTGGGAAACATCAGTGCTGCTGACAGGATGTCATAAAGACAGGTCATACCTCTGCCATTGATCACACCTACGAGAAGGGTCCTCAGAGAAACTGTAGCAGAACATCTCTATTTTAAGTATTTTAAGACCAGAGCTCTGTCAACAGCTATGCTTGCCTATATTATTGTTACATGTACTGCTGGGGCAGCACAGCTGATAATATTAAAAATAATAGTAAAAAATATTAAAAATTAAAAGCCTACACATCAGCCAAGCTATTTTCTCCTTCCTCCCATGCCCACTGTGCTAAGCACATCACAGGTATAGTTAAAGAAAGAAATCCTACCCATTCTTACTCTTAATTCACACAGTTTAAACATTCTGCAGAGCAGGGTGTTGGTAACAGATGGATTGTTACAGTGTGTGCCATGAATACCTAGGAAGAATGGAATGTATTTTGTATCAATATTGTGATTGGGAAATAAAAATCCTTGTGAAGACTCATTCCTGTGAGTAAGCAGAATTGTCTGATGGTGTAAACTGCTGGAGTGGTGGGGAAAAACAAAATAACCATCCCATGTCATGGAATAACTACCTCCAACAACTCCATTTCCATAGGCAGGCAATTCTAATTTGTAAATAGCACACAAGTTAATTAAAGGAAATATTAATGGCTCACAGATCAAAACTTTAGAGAGGAAACTTTTAGCACTTGGTGTACTTTTGCAGCCAATCTAAATAAGGTGTTGGGTGAAGTTTTGAATGACCTTTAATTAAGATAGTTTAAGGGAAGCCTTTGCAGTTCAGACTAATCTTTCTCATAATGCATCATACATGTCCTTGGTATCTGCCATAATGTTATCACTTCCTCTGGTAATTATAACCAACTTCTGTGCAGTGACACTCCCTGTCTACAAAGCTCAACGTTTCATGCCTCATGTTATGCTCTCCTGCTAAAAGCAGTTTTCTACTGCAATTGGATTTTCATTGCATGTCCTACCCATACTGAACATGGTCTGTTATGCCCCATTTCCTCCTTTCCCCAGTCCTAATTGAAAAGCAACCAATTTTTACTGCTCGTAATACACACGTTGCTCAGAGCTGAAACATTTTGCTTAAGGCCAAGTTTGGTCTTCACTGACCATCTTCATTGAGCCCAGAGGGTTGTGACCAGTGGCACGNGGTATCTGCCATAATGTTATCACTTCCTCTGGTAATTATAACCAACTTCTGTGCAGTGACACTCCCTGTCTACAAAGCTCAACGTTTCATGCCTCATGTTATGCTCTCCTGCTAAAAGCAGTTTTCTACTGCAATTGGATTTTCATTGCATGTCCTACCCATACTGAACATGGTCTGTTATGCCCCATTTCCTCCTTTCCCCAGTCCTAATTGAAAAGCAACCAATTTTTACTGCTCGTAATACACACGTTGCTCAGAGCTGAAACATTTGCTTAAGGCCAAGTTTGGTCTTCACTGACCATCTTCATTGAGCCCAGAGGGTTGTGACCAGTGGCACAGAGTCCAGCTGGAGGCCTGAACCAGTGCTGGGTTCAGTCTTGCTCTCATTACCCAGCAGTGACCTGGGTGAAGGGACAGTGTCCCCTGAACACGTTTGCTGGAGATACAGAACTGGGAGGAGTGGCTGATCCACCTGAAGGTTGTGGGGCCACTGAGCAGGACCTTGGACAGGTCGGAGAGTTGGGTGAAGAGAAACCCAGCGAATCTCAAGAAAGGCAAATGCAGGGTCCTGCACCTGGGGAGGAATAACCCTGAGCACCAGAAATCCTTCCTGTGAGGGTGGGGAGGCCCTGGCACAGGGTGCCCAGAGGAGCTGTGGCTGCCCCTGGATCCCTGGAAGTGCCCAAGGCCAGGCTGGGCAAGGCTTGGAACAGTTTGGGCTAGTGGAAGGTGTCCCTGCCCATGGCAGGGGGATTGGAAGGGGACGATATTCAAGGTCTCTTCCAAGCCAAACCATTCTAGAATTCTGTGATATTTAAAGAACTAAGATAATGCCCAACAAACATCTGGTACTTCTTCACTTATTTTACCAGTGCAATGTTATCTGAAAAGTAATTGGTGCTTGATTCCTTTGTTAGGACAAAAAAAAAGTCCTGAATTTTAGCAAAGTTCTGAAATTCAAATGGAAATGTAGCTTCCTGCACCTGGAGGGGAACAACCCTAAGCACCAGCTCAGGCTGGGGGTGATCTGATGGAGCAGCTCTCGGGAGAAGGACCTGGGATCGTGGTGGACAAGAAGGGTCCATGACAAGCAGTGTGTCTTTGTGCCAATAAGGCCAGCAGGATCCTGGGATTTATTATAGAATTTCCAGGAGGTTAATAGAGGTGCTCCTGCCCCTCTGCTCAGCCCTGGTGAGGCACATCTGGAGTGCTGTGTGCAGTTCTGGGCTCCTCAGGACAGGAGGGACATGGAGCTCCTGGAGAGGGTCCAGTGGAGGCTACAGCGATGGAGAGGGGACAGGAATGTGTCCCTTACAGTGAAAGGCTGAGGGAGCTGGGGCTGTTCAGCCTCAAGAAGAGACAACTGAGAGGGGATTTATGGATGCACACAAACATCTTAATGGTGCGTGCCAAGAGGAAGGGGCCAGGCTCTTTTCTGTGGTGCTCAGCAACAGGACCATGGGCAGTGGGCACAAACTGAAGCACAGGAAGCTCCATCTAAATATGAAGAAAAACATTTTTCCTGTGAAAGTGACAGCACTGGAGCAAGCAGACTGCCTGGAGAGGTTGTGGAGTCTCTTTCTTTGGAGATATTCAAAACCTGCTGGAGTGGAGTGGTTGGACTAAATAATCTTAGAGGTTCCTTCCAACTCCAAGCAATCTGTGATTGTCTGAAAACTTCCATTCCCATCAATGAAGCCAGGATTTGTCTGCAGCTGTTTATTTGGAAAAGTGGGCTAGGTTTGTGCTTGGAGGCTTTGCTGTGTCCTTCCAAGAAGCTGATAACCTTTCCACAAATGCCCTCCCTGAAAGGAAACAATCAGCAGAATGAGAATTTAAATGAGTCGGAGCAGAAAATTAATCAACCAGGAGGCGTTAATGGATTAACTCCTTTCCAGGCAGTGTCCCTTCCAGCATCCCTCCACCTTTCCAAGGACAGGGCGAGCATGAGAAGTGTCCCCTAGCCTGGAGATGTGCCTAGCAAAGCCTGGCTCAGCTGGTCAGGGAAGCATGCCCAGTCTTCTGCACCACTAGCTGAACAAACAATCATTTAATCTCCAATTAATCAGGTCTTTTAGGCAAATGCTAAACTGACCCCCAATACTGCTTTATCTGACATCTGCAACAAAGTACTGAGAAGCCCGAGTTCCTCGGGGCTTTTCTTTTTTTATGCTTTCTGCACTAAATTCAAAGAAGGCCAGTGATTCCATTATACAATAGAGTATCTGACTCACCCTTACAACTATCTTTAACGTTTTTGCAAACCCCAGGATTGCTAATGTTTAAATCAACAAGAAACAAAATTAGTTCCATCACTCTTTTTATCAGGAACTCAGAAACCAAAAAAAAAAATCTCACAGTAAAATGTCTTCCCACTCCTAAATCCTGTGCTGTGTCACAATTTAAATAATTCAAAATTCCCACAAAGTCCCTCTGTTCCTGAAGGAGATAATCTATCAGCCTTTTTCATCGTGTTTGCAGGTTAAATATTCACTAATGGTTTATTAGCACATATATTGTAGATGATCAACTTTGATTAATGTCCAAGTGCTACAAAGTTTCTCATATTTAATAAATATTTTCAGTACTCCCTTATTGCTTTATCAACATAAATTACAATAACTGTCTAATAATTGTAAATCAATACAAACCCTGCAGTAAATCATTCCGAAGCAGAGACCTGTTAAAAAGGGAAATCACAGAATCGTTTAGGTTGGAAAAGCCCTCTAAGATCATCAAGTCCAACAATTTCCCCAGCACTGCCCAGGCCACCATTGAACCATGTCCCCAGGTACCACATAAATGGCTTTTAACCACCTCCAGGGGTGTCTCAGTGATGCCACAGTTTCCTGTTCCTTTCCCATGACAATCTAATCCAATGCCAATCTGAACTTCTCTTTCATTCCTTTTTTTATACTTTCATTGCTGATTTTTACCTTTTTTTTTCCCCTTCTGAACTCTCAGCAACTGGGACAGTATATGGGTTAAATCATGTCATTTGAACACAATTTTTTACCTTGCCTCACTGAGATTAGGAATGTGGGGCATATGGGTGTTTTTTTTGCTACAGGCTCAGGATGCCAAGTGTGATTCTTGAGGTCTTGTGGTTAATTTTACTTTGCCTCTGGCTGTCTCTTGATTTCTCTTCCATTTAGTTATTTTACTGAACCTCGTGTATGCACTGAAACCAGCACACCTTTGTGCACGCACCTTGAAGAGAGTGAATTACAGAGCCTTGCTTTCAGCAGAGCAGGCCTTATGAAGGGACTTCTGAGAATCACAGAATGGTTTGGGTTGGAAGGGACCTTGAAGATCACATCATTCCAACCCCCTGCCTCGGGCAGGGACACCTTCCACTGTCCCAGGTTGCTGCAAGCCCTGTCCAGCCTGGCCCTGGACACTTCCAGGGATGGGACAGCCACAGCTTCTCTGGGCAACCCGGAGACAGAGCGATCCTGTCTAGGTTTAGGTTGGAAGATGTTGCTTTCTGCTGGCTGCTCCCCTGGGTGTCCTCCATGGCAATGGAGAGAGGGAAATCTTTCTAAATAGCAGTTTTCAAAGTAGTTCTCTGAAGCAGGCAGGATACATCTTCCTCCACAAGTGACAAAAAAGGAATGACTAACTTTGATTCAACACCTACCTTTTGGATGGCTAAAGTTAAGGAGGGTGAATCATGCTGCTGCTGCACTGGTTTTCCTCCTCTTTACAGAACAAGGATTTTATTGTTGCTTCTATCTTTACACAGTCCTTGCCCCAAAATCTCTCCTAGTTCTATGGTCTTGGAAAGACCTATTTTACAGAGTCATGCTGTTGAGTTGAAATCACAGGCTGGAGTCTTGGTATGAGGAGAGCAAAACCCACTGGATTTAACTGCAGGATATGCTGTTTGGTGAACTGCCTTTCAATAAATTTTCCTATGATTATTTTCTCTGGATTGGACAATCTGTTAATGTTTCCTGCTCTTTCAAAGTGGGCCATTATGTCTGGGATGATTTCAGGCTCCTAATTTGAGTGTAAGTACTTTTAACAACAAAGTCTTTACTGTGCTGGAGTGAGTCACTCCCTGCCAGCAGAGCTGTTCGTTAAAATTACTGCCAGTTCCTGCATTATTTGTCAAAAATCACTTCTCACCAATTCTATTTACTAGGGCTGATGTGCCCTCCCTGAACATTTCTGCTACAAAACCTCTGCTTAAGTCTTCCAGTGCTTGATGAGCACAACTTATGACACCCTCCACACACCCCCTTTACAGTGTGGTATCTACACTTGCTTTGCTATGTGAAATCAGCCTATCTTAATTTTTTATTTTTTTTTACTGAACAAACCAACTATAATTTACAGGCATTAGAAAATGCTGTCAAATTCTTCCCTCTTGCTCAATAAACTGATCTGTCAATATATATTCTTAGCAATATCCTGTAATAATCCCACAGAGATTGGTCCCATTTGAAACTTTTAAAACCACGTCCAAAACTTCAGCTGCAGCAAGAGATACAGAGACAAGCCAACATATCACTGAAATGAAGATTTTAAGAGTATTTAGGTGCTGCTGCTCTGTAGGAAGTTTTCTGGATTTCTTAAAAATATCAGGCACAACCAAAAAAAAAAAAAGAACAAGTGATGTGTGTGGGAGAATGATGGACACAAGATATTAATTCCTAGAATCTGTGAGGTGTAGTGTACAAAATGAAGCCCAGAGACATATGTCTTGGAAACATAAATAACACCAACTCTCCTTTCCAGCAGGCACAAACCAGCCAGCTAGACTGGGAGATGCCATTAAATGAAAAGAAAATAATAGAATTATCAACTATCAACTTTATTTTTCCCCAAAGGACAATACAACTTATCTCAGAAGCTGCAGAGGTGCATAACTATGGCCTAATATTGAAGATTTCCAGGTTATTAACTCAGAAGACACCAACATGTTCACTTAATTTGAACTTGGTGCAGTTCATACACTTTCACAGAGCACTTCTTGCATCAAGGCTGTAACTTCTGACAGCATCAGGACTATTCCAGAAAAACATCCCCAAAGACTCAAAATGATGGGGAATCAATGAGCTGCTTTGGTAATTTGTTACACAGAACCCCCATGGTTCCAAAATGTGGGTTTCATTTCCAAAATGATTTAAGTGATTTTGTCCATTGGCTTTTGCCATGCTTCTGTCAGCCAGATTAAAGAGCTTTCCATTATCAGAAGTCTCCTCTCCATGTTCCTGCTTACAGATTAGAAGGTGACTTTAATCTTTCTTCAGATAAACTAAACAAATCAATATTGTTTAGTCTTTGGCTGTAAAGAAAGCTTTTTAGACTTCTATAAATCCAAACACTCTTTTGGACTCACTACTTTGCAAGGCGTGGTGTCATATCTGAAATATCTGACATATTTTCTGCTCCTATTTGTATGATTTTCCCTGGTTTTATTGAAGTTTCTGTAGCTGAAATCAGGTCACCTCACCAAAGGGTACAGAATGCTCTGTGAAATCAGTCTTTTATTGATATTTTTTTTTTATCAGTCAAAGTGCTGGTTGATAAATGATGTAGGGGTGCTGTCTGATCCCTTACCGCATTTATAATCCAGATTTTATTTAGGTTTTACAGAGTTCTGATGGGTCATGTTCACATTTTGTTTACAGAATCCTCTCAGAAAACCACTAAAATAGTCTTCCTCTAGGATCTTAGATGTCTTTTCCACTAAATGGTTCTATAATTTATTTTTATCAGAGTTTCACATGCTGCTTCAGCTTTTCACTTCTGGGTGGCTTTTTGATAGGCAACATCTGATGACAAAGCTTAGAAAACATTATGACTTGATTGATTGATTGATTGATTGATTTGCTTTTAACTGAACGAGTTTGGGGTCCTGGTCTGGCTTTCGTGAGCCAATATTTTCCTCTGAAATTTGCCAAAATAACTAGTAGAGTTTACATCCTGATTGGGCAAAGGCTGCAAATACCATGGGCTACTCTATTTGCACGTACAAGAGGTGCTAACAGTATTTGTGACAGACTGTGGGCTTGTTTCACATAATTTCTAAAATATTTCCAAATTTACATCATATGCTGGAGTTACCAGAGATATTTTCACGTGGTTATTCTGCAAATGTACACCAGGGAAGCCTTTTGCATCTCTAAGCCTAACGGGGACAATGTAGGGAAGAGTCTCATTATATTGCCAAATATTTCTATATATATATACTCTCAAATTTCTCATTTACATGTGTTTCAGCAGTCTTACAGAAGGTGGTAGCAGCTACCCTAAAGAAAGCTTTGAGCCTCTTGCATGACTTCCTTTTCCAGGAAATACATCTTTTTTTCAGTGGGAGACCTCTTTGCTCTTTAATCCTATATAGGTTTTATAGAGGAAGCAGTTGAATCACTCTTTTCAAGTGAAAATATGTTAAGGAATAAGAACATTTCATGTGTTGTTCATGTGTTTACGACCAAAAAGTCAAATTTAAATCAGAATCTCAGCACCATAATCTTTTAGCAAATGTTACCAGCTGTTCAGCTCCACACTTTCTTCCTTCTTGAAGCGAGTAGGAAAGTGAAAATCCATCATATCAGTCAGCTAGAGGTTCTGAGTCCCTTTACCTTGACAGATGATACATCAGAGTGCCTCTCTTTCTGGAAATTTTAGTTTTAATGGGCTGGGATCCATCTTCTTGCAGATACTAAAATAAAAATATGCATCAAGTCATTCAGATGACTTAAGCCTATATATATAGGCTCACTTTTAGATGTTCTGAGAAATAGGGCTTAATTTTTCTTCTATGTCTATTTATTATGTCACAGTGTATTTTTCTTCATTGAAATGGCCAATGAAAACAGCATGGCTGCTCTGCTATTATGATACCCTTCCAAATGCTAGCAAGTGTGAGATTATTAAAAAAAAAAAAAAAGTAGAGGTGTATAATAGGCAGAAAAAATGAATCTCAGTGAAATTCTGAGAAATTTGCCAACAAAATTAATGTAAGAGAGGAAAAAGAAATCATGAAAGGGCAATAGGAAAAAAACACCCCACCCACCAGGGAAAATATTTTCTAAGTGTTACAGTCAATTGGATATCAGGAAAATTCCTTCTTCAGACACGTGTAATTCTTTATTGCATATAAACCTAAATTACATGTGTAAAATAGAAATATATTGTTTCCTGCATGGTATATGTCATACCTACTCTGCATTCTTCCCTCATAGCTGTGCAGAGCCCTGCATGACAGAGTGTGGATGCTAAACATCCTGTTAGATGCTGCTGTAATAAAGATCAATATACAAATTTACTGCAATAAAGACAAACAAATTATCCAGGGGTGAGCGTGGCTGTTGAACACTATAATCTTTGTCCACACAGCAGCAAAACAATGTCAAACTCTGAGCATCTGAAACACGGGAAGTAAACCAGCCTCTTATTCGAGGCTTTTTTCACATAGGTGTGACCCCGGTGGCAATGGGAAATAACAGACAGATTACACTGCAGATTTCCAGCACAGAAACAGTCCTGGAAATAAGGGTTTTAAACATTTTCTCCCCTCTGGCAAATAAGAACTACTTTGAAAAGTGAGCTGAGACCTTGTGCCTCATGTACCACCCTGGGTGGCTTAATGCCACTGGGGCTTTTGACAGGAAAACTGGATGAGAAAAGGAGGAAAACAAATGAGGCACGTTTATATCCATGACATTTTCTATTGGTACTTCTCATATAGAATCATTAAGGTTGGAAAAACCCTCTAAGATCATTGAGTCCAACCCTTAACACAGCACTGCCAAGGCCACCACTGACCCCTGTCCCCAGGTGTCACATCAGTGCCACATCCCCATGGCTTTTAAATCCCTCCAGGGATGGGACTCAACAGCGCCCTGGGCAGCTGTGCCAGGGCTGGAGAACCCTTTGGGTGAAGGAATTTTCCCCAATGTCCAATCCAAACCTCCTGGCACGATCTGAGGCCTCTTCCTCTGGTCCTGTCACTCGCTGGTTTTGAGAAGAGCCCGAGCCCCAAATCTGGGGGAAGTTGCCCAGATCAGGATGGCTCAGCCGCAGCCTGCAGTGCGCCTCTCCAGCGAGAGCGGTTTCTGGGCCGTGCGCTCACACCCCAGCGGTTCCCAGCTCCAGATTTGTGATCCCTTGACCCATTAGGACTCCGACCTTTCCCAGCATTCTCAAACTTTTCTGTCCAGCTGTCAGTTTATCCTGGATCTCCACACAGCCCCTTGGACTGCTCGTCAAACGTAGAAGTATCATATTAAATCCAAATATCTGTTACCTTATCTTTCTTTAAATCCTGGTTTACAGCTCTTTTTTTCTCATGTAACCTACTCACGTTTTCCATTTGCTACTTGTTTACTTCCAACCTCTAACCTGCATTAACAGCTACAAAAATACTAGAAATGCTTAATTACCTCATTTCATTTTTGTTATAGTCCGTGGACTGAAATATTTTCTTGAGATAACTCATTTTACTTTCATTTCTAGTCAGCCTGGCAAAAAATGAAAAGAAATATTAAATTATTTGGACTTGAAAGAGTATTTGTTTGACCTTAAACAAAGTAATTCAAATTCTTTCTTGAACTCTATTTTTTACTATAAAGAAATTGACTTTTTAAACACTACTTTTAGTTTTTAAATTATCCTTTTCAGCTTTTCCTTTTTTTTTGAAACATTATGCACATATTTTGCTTGATATGATTCAGCTTCTTTTTATTTTCATCAAAAAGATTTGATAGAAAAATTTCCCATACTCAAAGACATAAATGTATCACAAAATGTTTTAATACTTTACTATGGTCATTTATGTGCAAATTCAGACTTCATGTCCAATTCAATGTTTTTTTGTCTTAATCTATAAAGCTTGCTGGGCAATGATGCCTCCATTTAGTGTTTGTGCAACACCTGCCACAAAAATATTTGGACTTCAGTGTGGATTTTTTGTTCATAGTCCAAACCAAACGCCAGGAAAGGATGGAAATTGTCTACTTTTCCTGTTCTTTCCAGATTTAAACTTGGGTCGAGTATCTCTCAACAAATATGCTGAACAGAAATATTCACATGAATAAAAAACCTTATTTGTACAGCCACGTGGGAGCACTTAAGGGTTGTTTAATGTCTAAGTACAAAACTATTAACAAGAACATAAATTTTGCCAAGAATGTTGGCAAGAGATTCCTTCAAGGATTTATCTGTACCCATTAGTTTAGGCCTTTAGCAAGACACTAAATATCAGAAAAATTAGTTAAGGTGTCACTTAAAGGGCCTGAAAAATGCTGGAGAGGGTTTGGACAGGAAAAATCACCTTTTGGTATGTTTGGTGTGTTTTAAATAGCTCCCAAACCCTCTGGGCCATCAGCATGCAATTACTTGAGGAATACTGAGTTGACTGCATGTGGCTGCTCTTGGGAGATGAGGGTGGGAGAGAAAACCAAACAGAACTGGTTGTAGCTGTGCCACCAGAACAGGCAACTGCAAAGGGCCACCTAATTTTGTGAGTTTTCAGTCTTGTCCACAAACAACAATTCTGAATTTTAAGCTATGATGGAATCAAAGAATGGTTTGGGT
Organism: Promerops cafer; assembly: GCA_013398275.1. NCBI lineage: Eukaryota > Metazoa > Chordata > Aves > Passeriformes > Nectariniidae > Promerops > Promerops cafer. The sequence goes on from VZSE01009788.1 coordinate 328,099, forward strand.
TGGAAGGGAACTTAAAAATCACCTCATTCCACCCCCTTCCTTAGGCGGGGACACCTTCCACTGGCCCAGGTTGCTCCAGGCCCTGTCCAACCTGGCCTTGGACACTTCCAAAGATATTTGGCTTCTTCATGCCATCAGAGTCAAATTATTTAAGAAACAAAATATAAGGGCACAGCATTAGCTGTGTCTCCAGTGCTCCTCAACTGAATTATATGACAACTTTTGGAGACTCAGGACTTCCAGCTGTATGGAAATGTCCCATTCAGTGACAGAAATGCTGGTGGGGAGCAATGATCCCAAATTTCTGGCCTATTTTCAATTGGGATCTGCAGTATCCTTTCCTGGTGTCATGCAAAGGACAGCGAGTTTCAGTACATCCTTAGGATATCATATAAAATAACTGCACTAATTATTCCTAGCTGAATTATGAAATGATCCAGTCATTTTTTTTTAATATTTTTATTATTCCTTCCCCCACTGATCCTGCAGCACTTTGCAGGTTTGGGACTATAATCAGCAATTCTGTGTGAAAACTTATCACCCGATTACAGCACTGTTGGTTCAAGTTGATAGGAAGAATTGCCTAAAAATAAAGAATCAATTTTGAGACAAGGGTTGTACTTTTAAAACCACTTCTTAAAAGGGATACGGTAATGTAATTAGTCAGGGATGTAATTAGAAACATTTCGGTAATGGCTCGAGTGAACGACGTTTCTTGCTTAGCCGTGCATTTTGGAAATGTTACACCCTGATTCAAGTTCTCAAAGTAACTTTTGTCTTCAACTTTGAGCACGGTAGAAGTGGAAAAAACAGCTGGCGAGGCTTTGAGGGGATGCTCTCCTGAGGCTCCCCAAAATGCCTTTGCTACAACCTTGCCCCTGCATCATGGCCTTTATTCAGGAAAGGGAATTTCAAGGAACAGTTTCATGTCAGCTTGAGCAAAGACCAGTCAGACCTTGGACCTTGGAGAGATTTAAGGAAGCAGCTTCCAGAGACACAGTTAGTGATACCTGGGCTAGGACCGACTTTCGGCTCATGTTCAAAGATTTGGCTGTGGGATAACTTAAAGTGACACAGGGCAGGGTTAGATGGGATATTGGGAAGAAATTTTTGGCTGTGAGGGTGGGGAAGCCCTGGCACAGGGTGCCCAGAGAAGCTGTGGCTGCCCCTGGATCCCTGGAAATGTCCAAGGCCAGGTTGGATGGGGCTTGGAGTAGTCTGGGATAGTGGAAGGTGCCCCTGCCCATAGAATGGGGTTGGGTTTAGCTGGTCCCTTCCAACCCAAACCATTCCACAATTCTATGACAGCTTAAAATTCAGGATTGTTGTTATTTTGTGAATGAGACTGAAAACTTCCAAAATTAGGTGGCACTATGTAGTTGCCTGTTCCAGCAGGGTTTTTTTGGCCAAACATTTCCCTCTAATTGCTTTGGTAGAAACACAGTGAAGTAGGTGCTTTTTGAAGGGTTAATAAACATGAACAGAGCAATATGAAATGGATCAGGATAGAAAAGATTCATTGAGGGTCAGTGCTATGGATTGTTCTGCATGAACTTCAGGAAGGCAAAACGGTTTGGAATTGAAGTTGGGACTACAGCTCTAAGAACAGGTTTGAGTTTGGCAATGTAAAATCTCAAGCTTTTCATATGTAGGATCTGAATCTGCATTTATAGCTTTAATTAAATGATTTTCTTTTTTAAATAAAACACATTTCCTTGGTATATTTGAAAGCTCTTCATTGTAAGAGAACAACTGATATTTTTAATGACTAGCTGTTCAGAAACAGCCTTCTACACACAAAAAAGCTGTACATAAATTTGCTTCTGTGTACACAAAAGAAAAATTGAATATTTTCAGGGCTGTATAACTTGTTCTTTTTTTTCCCCCTCTGTAAAAGCTGAAGGGTTAAGCCTCTCTGTAATTTTCCAAATCAAATGTTCTTTCACATAATCAGTGATGGATGGAATGTACAGATGTTCCATCATCATTTAATACTGAGCAAACCCATCCAGAGTTTCTCCAGACCTCCTTATCTGTTATGTACTACCTGTTTAAAACTATGACTGATTTTTTTTTGCTGTATTAAATCCTTTTTTTAACAGGATGCCATTGATTATTTTTCTGTTAAAAAAAAAAAATTAACGTCTGGCCTTCTGTGTTTGGGTTTTTTTTTTTTTTTTTTTTTTTTTTTTTTTTTTTTTGACTGTTTGGAGGGTGCATTGGTGAGGTATTTTGGGATGAACCTATCTTTCACTGAAGATTAAATCAGTTAAACCCCCCTGTCTCTGCCCCAGGCTTGGTATCTGAGGTGGCTCAGCTGAGCACAGGGAAGGGTTAAGCAGCTGTATTATGGCAACTGCTTGGCACAGGGCAGGAGTCCCCAGCCCGGCTGACACTGCAGCCACTGTGGGAGAGGGACTGATTACCACCAGTGCCTCAGAGGAAAGCTTTGCCTTGCTCCCTGTGACTTGTTTTTCTTGCTTGTGACATGCTGCAGGCTTTTGTTTAAAATGTGCATAATTCTGTAGCTACAGTGGTTACAGACTTTAATCAGCAGTGAAGATAAAACAGCATCGCTTTTGTTCCCTTGCTACAGCTCTTTTATGTGGTGTCACTGGCTGCTCAGCAGCCACATTTATCCTGGATGGTTTGTCCAGCCTGGCCAGTCCATGAGCAAGAACATTCCTCTTATTTTTTTCTTCCTATAGCAAACATTTCCCACACATTTTCTCTCCCAAGCTTATGAACCATGATCCATGCAGGAGTAGCATCTGTCCTTGCTCATCCCACAGCTGTGCATGACCCCTCAAAAATGTCAGAGCCCAATTCCCCCACTATTCCACAACCTGCTCACTTTGCTGATGGACCTGATTTGGCTAAAGACTCGCAGATGTGAGTGGTAGAGGAGAAGGTCAGTTTGATCCCTAATGAGATAGTCCTGACAAAATCAGGTAGGAGGATTTATTTTCCTTTCACACAAGCAGATAAGCAGACCAGAACAAGCAAGTGCCAGTTATAAATCTTATTTGAATGGAGTAACACAGCTCTCTCCCATCTGGTGGTTTGGCCCTTCATTTCTCATTGGTGAGAGATAAATGCACTTTTATTGACAGGAGAAAAAAAAATGCTCTTAAGACTCATCAGTTGTGTAACACCTCTTGGATTAAGATGGGAAAACTTAAATGAAAACCACAAAATTTCAACCTCTCATCAGAGATTAAGAGCAACGTGCTTCCTTCTTTCCCCCTATGTGTCTGACCCTTTCCTTGTTATTTTTTTACTATACTGGAGATTATTGAAACAAAATGGAGTCAGTGGACTCTGGTTGCACTGTGCTGCTTAGGGGTAGTTTTGTGCTCTCCTCATAGCAAGGGACAGGAAAGAACCTGACATTTCCCTCTGCTGGCTGCCAAGAGCCAGCTGGTCTGAGAGCATATGTGTATTAGCAGGACAACTGGCAAAGCCAAGCTTTGTGTAGACTGTGCTCATTTCTTGCAGTGAGGGGGTCAAAAACCTGGCACAATGAAAGCTGGAGATACATTAAGATTTTAAGGAGAATGTATAGAAAATATAGGACAGAAATCCATAGAAAGTTCAGTCTTTCAATGCTATTCATAGAGAAGCTTGTTCTGTGCATAACTGAATATGGAGGTCCCTTAAAATGAGCTTTCCCAGAAAAGCTGCAATACCTCGACTGTTTTATTCTCTCATTCTTAAATAATTTTGAGTTGATTCTTGTTAGTACAGAAAAGCCTATGGCTGAAAGGTTTTTCTTCCCTGTCTTTAAATTTGTGGTGCAAAAAATGCACCTCTCATTCTCATTAGTATAGGGTTTTGTCTGGGAAAGGGTGTTTGACCTTACAGCACCAAGAGAAATTTGGCAAGAGAAGAGGTAATAAAGAATTTGGGTGCCTTAAGTTGATACCTGATTGTAAGACAGAGTTCCTAACAGAGGGATATTGTTACAGAATAACTTGAAGGAGTGGAAATTAGAAACCCAATTTTATTGCATTTTCTGGAACCTTCCTGTCCACTGAGCAGGAGGAGAGGGTAAGCAGTGCCCAGACCTCCTGTTTGGCATGAGAAGCGAAGAGCTTGGAAACCATTCATTGCCTGAAACTGTGGTCTGCTGGTCTGCACTCCACTTTTCCCTTTAGCACTGGAAGATGGCATCTCTAATTTCCATTTTCTGGACACTGAAGTGGTTCTAGGATGAAACGTAAAGGCACAGAAGGCTCAGAAGGCACATCTGAGCCAGCATGCAGGAGGCCTGTGTGACAGCCAGAGCCAGCACCTCCTCTGCTGTGCTGCAGTCCCACATCTAAGCACACAGGATTTTCCAAGTCTCTATCATCATGGTCATTTACTTCAGCAATTTAGACTGACTCATTAAAATGCTTCCCCTTCGTCTTCCCAGATGAGGCACGTTGAATGGGTGCATTACACACCCTCACACCTACCAGGACTGCTCTGAACTCACACGAAGGGCAGTTCAGCTCTGTTCCACCACATTTATCTAAGCATCCAAGCCCCGTTTTGAAGATGCCAAGTCTTCTGTCAATTACTATTCTGGTCACCTTTTGAGTTTCATTACAATTTCTAATGATACAGTTTTCAGAGGGAATCTGGAGATAAAACAAGGAAGAGATTAGGCAATTTTTCAAGAGATAACCACTGTCACCTTATAGAGAGAAAAAAAAAAAAAGATTTAAAGTAAATGTCCTCAGTGTATTAGAAAGTCTCGGAACACCTGAATGTTTGCCTACTAAGAAAACACACCTGAAACTTAGTGTTTGGAAATAACATTACAAAAAAGCCCGAGAAGGGAGATGTGAGCTGCATAACAGGGTATTATTTAAGCTTATTTGCTCAATATCTTACTTTTACAGTTTCAACCTGTAGCTGATGTCCATGCAGCTGTAACTCATCAAATTACCTTGTAATTTACAGCTTTATAATCCCCTGCAACTAATAACAGGCACAAGAATTAAGGTCTTAACTGAACAAGCAGAGGATCTTGTGGCAACTTGTGCAGACTCCTTCCCTTCTCAGCCCTGCTAATCCCATCAGGTGCTTTGTTATGTCACACTCAGAGCTTGTTATTCCTTTATTCCTACACCACCCTGTGTTGTGGGCAGTACCCTGGAGCCTCCCTCCTCTCACCTCCTCTTGCTGTTTTAATGGGAAACAGGGAGTTTTTATCAGGAGGCAAAACAAGGAGCCAGTACACAGCAGCAGCATCATTGCACTTTTCTAGCACTGAAGACAAATATTTCAAGATAATTTGCCATAATATATACCAGACCACATCCTGTGGCTGTTGCTCCGGGTTTAGGCAGACCAAGGTCAAAGGATATCACAAAATACAGGATTTGGACCATTTTGCTGTGTTAGCTCCTTCTGTACCGTTGGGATTTTCCTTTCAAGAGGGACCCATGCTGGAAATGCAGACTACGTAAGCCTTGACCCACTTTTGGGGAAGAAATGTTATTATAAATTACCTTAAAAGGCTCTTAAGATATTTTTGGCCACTCAATACATAATGAAAATATATATTCAATACTTTAATGCAGCATATTTCTTAATAGTCTAAATGGGTCAAGGCACCACACCCACACTGACTTTTAGAGAATGCTCATTTTTTCTGCTTGTTTGCATGTCTTTTTCTTAAATCATTAGCAAGATTTTTAAAGCATTTACAGTACCAAAAAAATCACAGGTTTGAACTATTCTGACAGCATTTTACTGCTGGGTAAGTTGAGATATTATCAGTAACACAGAGTTGAGCACCTCATGGGATGGCCTGTATTGGCCACTCACCCTCAGAAAATCAGACACTGAATGGTAAATTTTGCTTTTTTTATTGATTCTTTCCACATCTTCTGGAACATCTTTGTTTTGTCACTTGCTCTTATGATTTCTATGACTCTGCTCCCACAAACGTGATCACATCTAGTGTAGATGTTCTACAGATATTCTTTGCACTCATGTCCTTTTTACTGGTACATTTACACCTGTTGAGCCTTGAAACGAGCTGTGTTACACAAGCTGACTCCCAGTTTTACATGTATTTTCCAGGTCTAGAACCCAGCTGATTGTCTGATAGCTCAGGGACAGCAGAAATCTCTGGACACAGAATCAGTCTGTGAATCCCAACACATGCTGAACATTTAGAGAAAAAAAATAGAATAAAAAGCACCTGATACATGCTGTTTTTCCACTCCCAGCACAAAGCAGTGCAGTAACAGACACACCTAAATGTGTGCTCCAGCCAGTACCTTGTCCTCGAGCCAAATATCCTTTAAGAGAGTCAGGGCCCTCCCATAAAACACTTGTTTTCTCATCAGCTTTATATAAATAAGCAATTTCCCAGGAGCACTTTCCATTTTACTCCCTATTACTCCAAACTCTCCCAAACCCATATGCATTTATCACCTGCTAACGGGGAAAAAACATTGAAACATTAAAATAAAAGTATAAAATATGTATATCTTGGTCCTTCAAGTCAATTGCAAAAGTTGTATTAATGTCAGTGGGGGAGGAGGAGAGAGTGAAGTTAGCTAGAACTTGAATATATAAAAAACCAACAAACCAGGAGTTTTTCTAAAATTTCATGATTAGAATCCCTTTTCAGAGGGCTCTGTAACATCTCATCACAGTTCTACTGACCACCTTTCTCTTCCATTCCCAACTGCTTTGTGTGACTGAGACAGCTCCATGGCTTGGGGTAGAAAAGACCAAGAGAAAAGTCTGTGTTCCATTTCTTTGAGCATAAAGCCTTTCACCATGTGCTGAAAAAATGTAGGTACCACTGGCTCCTGCAGTTCTTCATCTCCTTGATCTTAAATCAGCTTTTTTCCAGATGCTTTTCCACAATATTCTACCCTCAGTTGCTTTTATTTCAGTGTGGCTTCTGCTTATCTTGTTTCTTGCTTTGGGATATTCCCTTTTCCTTCTTTCTCAGCAACTTCACAATCACCAGAAAATAAACTGCCACTAATCAAATTATTTCTAGTTTCCTGACAAAGTTCAAGCATTTATTTCTGCCGTGTTGTAGTTCTTGAATCACTTTTTGAGAGACCAAAAAGATGTCACAGATGTCAGCCCCTCTGAGGAGATACCATCAGTTGGTAATCTGTGATTAAACCCATGCTTAGCTCATGTATAGGACACATCTGGGTTACTTTAAGGGAGGAATATATATGAATTTAAATTGAAGAAATTGCTTTAACTGTAATTCAGCAACATTATTGCCTCACACAAATGAATTCTATCTTTGGCAACTCATTCTCCAACTTAAACATCTTTTCTTCTGATATAAAGAAATCCCAAATCTGAGAATACCCAGTCCTTTCAATACCTCTGAAAGAAAAGACTCAACTGCCAGCTTGGTAAATATCCCCCATAAAAAGACACTTTTTACTTACAGTGGTCCACCTGCAGAAAATGAAATGAGTTCCTTATGTGAGGTTTCACCAGTGATCTCTGCATGATAAATCTGTGCTATTTTTATGTCTTTGCCTTTGAGATTTCACCTGATTCTTATTTACAAAGGACTAGATGCAATTCCTTGTATCCACTTAGATTTCACTTAGCATTTTACTACTGAAACAAACCCCAAGACTGGTAATGGTAACATTTTCTGGCAGTGGCTTGTGCTTGTTGACTTCCAGTTCAGAAACCACTAGAAAAGGTTTCACCAATGTTAAATGTCTTTTATTTTTCAATCACTGCTGTACAGAGTAGCAAACGAAGTCAATTAAACTAAGAATACTGTATCTAATGACATTACTTATTTATAAGACTAAAGCTATGTCCTTGTGGGTTTATGGTTATGCAGATCTAAGTTACAGCATTTGAAGTTAGACTTCATCTTGACTTTGGCAAATAAGAAATACTTTAAAAAAGCCTGGGAAATCTTTGTTTGGACAGAAATGGCTTCATTTTGACATATTTATAATAAAAAGACTTGTAGGAACTGTCATAGCAAAATGTTTTGCTTTAAATTGCCAAAATTCTGTTATGGAAATCACTCAGGTTTTATAAAATATTTTATGTAGTCTGCATGAAGGAATGATGAAGTGGAAGGGATCCTAGTTTCCTGTCAGAGAAATTCCCCAATTAGGATAGTGGTAGTTTTTTTCCCCCACAACACGTTATTGCAAGTCCTGTGACCACTGCAGTTTGCTATGTGTCCCTTCAATATTTCTGAGCAGGTTCACCAATTTAATCTAATGAAAAAGCATTTTCTGTTTTCTTTCTATAGAGGTTTTTCTTTTTTTCTAAGGGGCAGTTCATTCAGCTGTTATTCAAATAGGAAGAATGATTTGAAAATGTCAATATTCCTGCAGTGCCATTCCCATTTGAGGTGTGCTTTATGGAAGGCCTGTGAGCCCTTAGGTACCACTTGACCTGATTGACCAAGAGGTGCAACCATTTTCAGAAGCAATAAAGCTGCACAATCCAACTGAAATGTTCACAGCATTTCTGACACTGAAATCAGGGATTTTATCTAAATGTGGCACCCCTCTTTAACAAGGACCATGCTTCTCACACTTCTCTCACAATTATCGGGTCCATGTGGGCTTTTGGAATGTCATTTTCTGTGTGAAATTTCTTCTGTGTGAAATTACATCCACCTCCAGGCTCCAGTGGATGAGCCTGCAGCTGGATAACTGCATAACCCTGGGATCATTCACACACACAAACACAAAAAGGAATTATTTAAAGAAAACAGGGCAGAGGGGTGTGAAATACTCCAGGCATATTGCTCATGATCCATTCATATGTTCAGAATGAAAAACAACTGAATTTTATGTTGCTGTACTGTTCTGTACATGAGAAAAGATTTCTTAGTTGAAGTACATGACCTTTAGCAAAAAAACGGTTTGACCTTTCTAAAAAAGGTAATTAACAAGGAAGACTCTGTAAATTAGGTCAAAACGTCCATTAAGATTCAAGAAAATTCCATCTTAAGACACACTGGTCACCACCAGTATTAGCTCTTGTCATCAGATGTCTGTATTTCAGTTTTTTCTTGATTTTTCCTCTTCTTTTACTTACAGAACCTGCTCCATTAGAAAAATTAGCTATCACTTTCATGACTCATCAAGGCCTGAAGGAAAAAACCAGAATCATCCACAGTCTTCTCATTTGTGACACAGACTATTAACAACTTCATTAACTTTCTTCAGGCCATGTTTTAGTTCAAAGTCTCTTGTGCATTTTTGCAGGAGCTACTGGATAGATGCATTGTCTTGGGCTTCTGTCAAGAGAAAAAAAAGGAATTAGAAGGTTTACATTCTTTAAGATGTGGGAAATAATTCCTGTAAACGTTATTGTAAGAAAAACAAATCTTGGTCACTGCCTTGTGATCAAAAGACAGAAAATACATTTGATTGTGTTTCATCTCATTAGGAAACAATACATCACAACCATCTGCTTTAACCCTTGATTAAGAACAGAAAATCATTAATGTAGAGCCAACCAGAAATTATAAACAACAAGAAAAGTTTCTAAACCCAAGTTTCTTGTTCTATACCAACTTACCTCTAGACTACCAACATGCAACATTTTATCAGATTATATCAGATATATCAGGTATAAATAATCCCTACCATGTTCTGTCCTCTATAAACCTCATAAAGGCTACAGGAGTTTGTATCCTAAGGCCTGAGAAAGGATCAAAATTTAGCCCAATCCTCAGGACACTGAAGAACAGTACTGGGATACTGAGGAATCCAGCAATTCTCACTTTAATGAGCAAGTACTGGACAGCTTTCCATGCCAGCTATGTGTAGAAAGCACAACAGGATGTAAAAATGGAAAAAGCAGAAGGTTGGAGGGCAGTAACTTCCTGAAGTGAAGCAAAGCCACTGGCTCTTTTCTTCAAGAGCAGAATACTTCCTGAACTGGATGACCTTCCAGTTCCTCAGACCCTTCTGTTCCTCAGACTGACAATTCTGAAGTCAATCTTATTTTGTGACACTTAAATTAAGATTTGGATATTAATCCTTCTCACTGTGCTCTTCTTTGGCTGGGAAAAGAAAGGGATTCCAGGGACAGAGAAGTTCCAGAAAACAACTTTTAACTAGTTCTGCAAAGGCACGAGCCAAAAATACAGCCTGCAGTTCTTAATCTGTGCACCTTCTGCCTCGTTCCTCTGCCACCTCCTGTCCCTTCTCGCACACTCAGCCCAGTTCCCTCCTCCTCTGGAGTCTCCCTCTGCTTGCTCTCCCCCCTGGACAAGGCTCCCTGAACACAAAATCTGTGCAGAGACGAGCCACGCTGAATTACAGCTTGCATTGTTTACCTCTGACAAGTTTCCTTAATTGAGATCCCCAGCAAGCAAAAGCTGATCTGGCGTTGCGTGGGATTCCCAGTCATGGACAGATTTCCTGCAGTTCGCTGCAGTGTGCAAACATAGGAAAATAGAACTTGTTTTCCAAGGAGCTAACAACATCAGCAGCACAAGGCATGAAGTGTTTACAAACAACAGATGGGACACAAACAGCTCGAAGGTGGCGGTCAACATGGGAAGCAGCACTCTCTGCCTAGGAGCTGCTTGTCTGAACAAGGGCTTTGTAGGAAAGAAGAGCTCTGAGGAGAGATAGAAAATGATTTTTTTCTGATGTATGTACAATTAAGAAAGCTTTGAGGTAGAGAAATGGAGGCAGCTTTAAAGAAGTCAAGTCAGTTACTCAAGAAAAACGAAGAAGGTAGATTTCCCTGAGTCTCAGACCTTGAGACAGAAACACACTCATTTTATAAATGTGAGAAAAAGAAGTTATGGCATTTGAACTGAAGATTCCAAAATTTATTTCACATTCTCCGAATATATGCAAAACTTCTAAACCCTTCTTTCTCTATCCCCCATCGAAATACAGAGACCCAATGAATCTACTGCAAAGTGCCCTTCTTGCAATTAAAGGCTGAGAGATGATCTCCACAAACACACAGCCCCCTGCTCTAATTGGTGGCATCAAGTGAAGTTCAAAGGAAAATTTTAACAAAATTTAAAACCTCTTCCTATGGTTTTGAGAAGCAACTATTTAAGAAAAAGGCCTTTTAACAGCCTGCTATGGTGGGCATTGATCTAAGTCCATCACCAGCAAAGAGCAGGTGTATTCTTCGTGCTTCTTCTGAATTTTAAATTCAGCTTTCTGAAAGCAGTGAAGGTGTCTGCCCCATCCTCTCTGGCATTAAAAGGTGGATAGACAGACCCCCTGTGTTTTTTTGCCAAACAAACTGCACCTGCTACTTGCCTGCAAGTTGCTCCAGGGGTCTGAGGCAGGGTAAGCCCCTGGATGCTCTGCCTGGCATTTTTTGAGCCAGTGAAAGGGGTGGCAGAGGGCACGGCAGGCAGGGGACTCTGTGCCACAGTCCACCTTGCAAGTGACTCTTCATAAAATATCCAATTTAAATATCCTGCAGGCTGGGAAGGCTTCACTGTGCTGCTCATGGAACACCCAGCACTGAAGTGTCTCACTGCACAGGAGAAGCAGGAAATATTTTGGTCACATTTACTTGAGCAATACAGTGCTCAAGTAAATGTGTCAAAAATGACACACCCAAACCGAAATACAGATTCCCAAATGTGTTCAGGGACAGGGAGTGATGCTAGTCAATCCCTGGATATTTATGTGCACTCAGTCAAGTCCATAAGGAAATGTCTTATTATACAAGGCACTGAAAGATTTTTGAGAGCTGCTGACAACCTCCCTTCAGCACAGGTAGCCAACTATCCACATTAAAGCAACAGGTTGGTTTGTCTTTAAAGATCACTGGGCTTAAATGCTTAAAGTATTCCAAGTTCCACCTTTCAAAGTCTGTTTGAACTGCCTATGAGATAGATCCTCCTCAATTTCTCTCACTTAGATATTAGTTAAAGGATTCTTTTCTTTAAAAACCCCCACTAGTCTCAGTTTCCCTGTTGGCCAAAATTCTCTTTTTCGCTGAAGCACAAATGCTGTACAAATGGAAGAGGCATTCAGGATCAGGTGGTGAAGAAAGCCCATTTAGACACAGAGGTATTGAGATAGTAACAGAAGATGTTAAGAGCTCAAAAAAGTTCATGTTCTTAAAGCAAACAATCAAAAATGGTTTTCAGCAATAATCTCTCTTGGTGTAGAAGAAAGTTCTACAACAGAAAAGATGAGTAAAAGGTGTGGAGGGTTTTTTTGTGTGTACACAGACACAATGCTGAGACTGTATCCTGGGGAAAAGGGGGTAATTCCTGCTGTGGTGTTCTCACAAGAGTGAGATGTAGATAAAAAGACAGTTTGTAACACTTCAAGAAGCAGACTGAGCTATTGTAAGACTGAAAACATGTCAAATATTAAGTCTAACTGAAGAAGCTGGTATTGTACAGTACTTAGATGCAAGGAAAATACAAGAAAACAGAGCAAAAAAGTGATAAATTATGTAACAGGTATGATAGCAAAAGCTAAATTTCCAGGTAAGCCAAATGTGAGAGAAAAAAAGAGATTGAGAGAAATAAAAAATAAAAAAAACCAATAAAAGCTAGAATTAACATGAAGAAATAATATTGTGATTTTATTTATAAACATGCTCAGTTTAGTTTAGATCTATCCTCAAAGTAAATTCTCCTCGTATGATGGAAAAGATAAAAGTTTTAGATTGCTATCCCCATTATCAAAGTAACTTTGTCAGGGACCACGTCGTGTGTAATTTTATGGAGAAAATCTGTATTTGCTGGATTTTAATGGTACACAGAAGAAAATTATTTATACTACACTACATCATGTCAAGGTCCCTCCTTTCTAATGTTGTTATTAAAGAAAAAAATTCAAAAGATGATTCAGAAAGTCAAGTTCAGATCTGTCTGGGCATCAACAAACTATAGATTAACATTTGAAAACCAGGACTGCTGTGTGCTGAAACTTGCTGTGTGATACCCTTGAAACCAACAATCTGCCTGTAAGGCCACAACTCCCAGTGTAGAGTTCCTTGAGCAGAGAAACTTAATTCCCCTTGATTTCCTGTCCTTGTCATCCCAGGGACCACACAGCTTTGAGTTCTTCCAAGAGGAAAGCACTCAGAGAACCTAAATGCCACGTAAATCCTGTGAACTGTCCCCAGGGCTCACAGGACACCCTGAATTCTCCTGTGCCTCCTCCTTCTGCTTGGTCACCCTGTCCTTACAGAGCCAGGCCCTGCACTGGTGTCCTCCAGCGATGATCCCACTCCTTCCTGGCCTTTTCCATAGCTAAGGACTACTCCACCCACATGAGGTGAATGGGCACAGTCAGAGGGTTCATCTCCCACAAAACCCACTTAACAACGGGGTTCTAGATCGTGACAGTTCCACAGCTGACACAGAACGAAAAAAAACAACAAAAAGCATCCACGTGCATTTCCCTTAAGCAGAACAGTCCTTCTGTCTGTCTTGCTAATCCAAGTGCCCAATATTTCCAAAGGTTTGGTGACGTTCCTTCTCTCTCTGTAGGGGGATGTTGGCAGTGGGAGATCTCACGGAGTCAAAAGCATTTGTTTGGAGCTGGCAGTTGGTCTTCCTTGGCTGGTGTGAGCTACATTCGTTCACTGAGCAGCTCAGCAGCTTATCTCAGTTTTTAGTAAACAGTGGCAACAAATTCAGTTTTCTTCCTTTTCTTTGAGACAGTGATAAAAATAAGGGTGATTTCAAAAATCAGTTAGTAACCTAAAGGAAAGGAAGAAATGACAGAGCTTCTTTCAGGACCGTGAAAAAAGTAAATTCATACAGCTCTTCCAGACCTTCAGATCTCTTCATGGCATTCTGGGAGATCTCTTAGCAACAGTCCAGGAATCCATGTCTTCTGTCTCAGATAAAAGTAATCTGGACTAGGTAAGTAATCTTATTTATTTCTGAAATTGACACACTTTAAACAAAAACATACGAAACCAGCTGAAGGAGTCCTTAGGTTCAAATTTACAAGAGGTGTATTTGAAGCCTTGCTACTGGTGAAGGGGAGAAATACCATTTTTCATAATCATGCTTATTTATTATTTGTGGTCTTACACGTACACTATAGCTCATGCTCATTTCAGTCAGATGCCTGGAGGAACATTTAGCTGACATTCAATTAGCAAAGTAATGCACGGTGATAAAGCAGTAGGTAATTTACCATGTTCTGTTTGGGAACATTCCTTGTTGCCATTAATATTCACAAGACACCAGCCAGTTCCAAAGGAAGGCCCTGCCCCTACCTGGAAGAACCAGCAATCCAAAACACTTGGATTACAAAAATATAGGCAAGAAACAGAAGGTCTGTAGGTAACAGTTTCCTAACATCCCATGGCTCCATTTAACAGGGTGGGAAGGATGGTAACAGTACCTAGAAAAGGAATTTGGTGCCACCTGGAAGCCTATTCAAAACACAAACTAAATCCCCAGTTTGCCTTGCACCAAGAATTTGCATCTCATCACTACAAGGAGGTCAGACTAGCATGGTCTCTGTTCACACCTGACACTGTGAGGTTAAAATAATTCAAAGTATTTCTGTACATTACTGACTGTGACTACTTCCAGCTACATGGCTGCAGCAAGTATGTGCCATGAAGTACCTGGTCACATTTAAATTCATATTTAAATGAGTTCTTGCCCAAGAATTCTTTTTTCCCCGGCTTCAATTCCTGAGAGAAGGTTCCTGTGCAGCTCCGCTCCTCGCTTATTCCCTGAAAGCATGAATATAGCTCCTGACTGTATTTTTATATGGGAAGAGAGAAGAAAAAGACTGGAAACTGCTGCCTCTACTTGAGGCCTAACAGGCACCTGTACCACTAACATCATTCCCATACAGGCTGAGGCAGGGAAATTGTTTTGGCAAGATCCCTGCAAGCCTAAAACTGTCAAGCAAAGGTAAAAGCGCGGGAGGACTCCTCCCCCTCCCCTCCTTGTTGCCTCCTGTGAGTTTCCGTAGAAGCCAGGGAAGCAGATGGATGCCACAAGAGGTGCAAAGGATGCCTGGAACAGCAGCACGTCAGTGGGATTCGCACTGCATGGGAATGGCAAAATCCCTTCGCGACGCCCACGCCCCACAGGGATCCTCCACCACTGGGGCTTGCGGGACTTCGGGCTCCGCAGCTTTGGAGCAGGATGGTGGCAGCACGTTCTGGCCAAAAGAGACAGCAGAAGGTGCTGCCAGCATAGTGAAAAAAAAACAAAACAAGGTTGGTAAGATGAGCAATACATTTGAAATAAGGGGGAAAGTGCAAGGCTTTGCAGAAAGGACCAAAGCCTGGTATTCGGTGCACAGAATCAGCAAATTACAGAATCAATTAGGTTGGAAAAGACCTCTGAGATTATCGAGTCCGACCAACGACCCAACACCACCGAGTGCCATGTCCAGTCTTTCCTTAAACACCTCCAGGGATGGTGACTCCACCACCTCCCTGGACAGCCCATCCCACTGCCTGATCACCCTTTCTGGGAAGAAATCCCTCCTAAAGTCCAACCCGAACGTCCCCTGGCGCAGCTTAAGGCTGTGACTTGTCATCCTGTCACTGACTCCCTGGGAGCGGAGCCCGACCCCCGCCTGGCTACACTCTCCTGTCAGGTAGGGCTGCCGAACATCCAAGGAAGAAAGACATACCCAGAGTTTTTGTAGTTTAAGGGAACAGGAGAACTGGGGCTCCTGCCATCAGTCCTGACGGTACATCCATAACCCACCGATCTTCCCCTTGCGAGGCACCTGAGGCAGCGCACGGGACCACCACAGGAGCGCACCCAGAGAACGCCTCCAGCTCCTTGCTCCATCCCTGCTGCCACCGCTCCCAGCGCGGTCCCTGGGCCACCCGGCTGTGCTTGGAGAGCCCCCGCTGCCGGCACTGCCTTCAGAGAACCACGGAATGGTTTGGGCTGGAAGGGCATCCCGAAGCCCATCTCGTTCCCTCCCCTGCCATGGGCAGGGACACCTCCCACTAGCCCAGGTCGCTGCAAGCCCGTCCAACCCGCCCATGGGCACTTCCAGGGATGGGAAGGGGCACTTCCAGGGATGGGGCAACCACAGCTTCTCTGGGCAACCTGAGCCAGGGCCTCACCGCCCTCATACGGAGGAATTTCTTCCTATTATCTAATCCAAACCCACATTCTTTCAATGTGAGCCCGTTCCCCTTGTGCTGTCACAACCCGCTCTCGTAAACAGCCTCTCTCCATCACTCCCGAGCCTCCCCGCCGCCCCTCCGCCTCCCGCTCCGCACCGCCCGCACCGGGGCCGCGTCCCCCGGTCCCGCAGCGCCCGCGCCCCGCTCTCAGCCCCCCCCCTGCCGCAGCCGTGCCCGCTCCATCCTCACGGCCGCCCNCGGCCCGTCAGTGACCGGCGCTGCTGGGGAGGAGGAGGAGGTGGAGGAGGAGGCGGCGGCGGCGGCGGCGAGAGATTCTCCCACCCCCACCCACCGAGCTGAGGTGAGGCCAGGGCAGAGCATCCTCCTTTCTTCCCCTCATCCCTTCCTCCCTTTCATCCTTCCTCCCGACCTCCTTCCTTTCATCCTTCTTTCCTTATCCTCCTTCCCCCTTATCTCGCCTTCCCCTCATCCTTCCCTGCGCTTCCTGGTCCTCCTTTCCTTTCTTCTCTCCTTAGCCACCTTTCTCCACTCCTCCCCATCCCCCAGGCTCCCTCTCCCCGTGCCCACATTTCGCACCCTCCAGATATAATAATCTTGCCTTCCCCCCCGCCCCTTGCTTTTCCTTTTTTTTTTTTTTTTTTTTTT
>VZSE01009788.1:344826-371075 GCA_013398275.1 Promerops cafer
TTTTTTTAAATGCAATTTCAATTCTCGCGCAGTGAAAGACCGGGAGAGGGAAAGAGACAGAGTCGGTCACAGAGATAATCTCCCCTCCTGTAAAGAATGGATTTGAATTAATGGTCATTTTGTGGTGTGTGTATTATGGGAAGAGGGAGATTATATTTAGGGAAGAAAAGAGAGGGTCAAAGGTGTGTTTTTTACTTATTTATCTATTTACCCGCCATCACTTCGAGGTGAAACCTGGCTCCGTATTATCTTAAGTCTTCTTTTTTGGGGGGGGGGGGGTATTGTTTGCAATTACTCTCCTTTCTTCAGGCGTCAGAGGCTCCTTCCTCCCTTTTATCCATCGCCCTGTGCGTCCCTGTGATTTGCAGGCGCTGCTGCTCCGATTGTGTGAGCCGGGAGCCGGCGGGGAAGGGTCGCGGGGAGCGGGGCTGGGCGGTGGGGAGGGGGCTGCGGGCACCTCCTCCATCCCTTCCCTCTAGGCCTCTCCCAGGGTCTGAGACCTTCCCCACCACCCGCTGCACATCCCAGCCGGCGCCCAGCCCGAGAGGTGCCAGCTCCCAGCAGAGGATCTGCTCCTGTGGCGAGGAGCGAAAGTTTAAAGCGTGGCTTTGTCTTTGCGTGGAGCGCCGGGGATGGCGAGGAGCCGTGGGGTTGTTGGCTGGAAGGCGACGGCAGCCGAAGTGTCTCCTTGTGGGGCTCCTTGGAGTGGAAGAAGTTTTGCTCGGCCGTGGTGGTGGTGGTGGAGAGCTGCCAGACTCGCCTGGTTGCCGTGCCCACCTGGGAGACGGTGTTGGGGATGCTCGGTGGGACATTCGTGTGCCGGGGCTTCGGGAAAGAAACTTTTACACATATTTACAGCGGGGTGTAGTGTGAGGTGGCAGGAGCTTCGTTCTCTGGAGGTTGGAGGGGTGAATGCCCTCCCTCGTGTCTCGCTGGTTGCGTGTGATGCCTGGGTTCTTTTTAATTTTCAGTGATGCTCTGTCACTTGGTGGTTGTGTCTCTCTCCTGTGGAGCATTTATTTGATTGCAAGCGTGCTTCGGACAATTCCAGCCTTTGCAAACTTCCGTTTGCTGAATTTGAAGTTAGTTCGTTCTTCACCAGGATAGAAACGTTTCAACCCCCTGTTATTTTAGAAATCCACAGATCCCACAGCAGCTGATGCTACAGCACAACTCTGTGAGCCTGGATATTTAACGTGTATGTTATACATTACCTTGGCATGTATTCCTGAAAAATGTTGGACTTGTCAAGGCTGCCGTGAGTGCTGTGTGTGTTTTGGAGTGCCAGGTAGATGAGGAGCATGAAGCGGGGCAGGCTCAAGCGATGCTGCTGATGTGAACACCAGATTTTCCTGGCTTTGTGGCTATTACAATGCTGCTGGTTTTCCTTTTTTACCTGTGGTGCCTGTGATTGATACAATGCATTGTATCAGCCTTTTCATACTCCAGGTCAAACAGGATTCTTTCTTGAGGGGAGACAGTACTGACGTGAAGGGTGAAGTTCTGCACTCAATTGTGTAAATGCTTGTTTACAGAAATACCACCTCAGCTGGGTGCAAGGTAGCTGTAATTCCATTAATGGGCTCTGCTGGTGACAGAAGCCTCAACAGGAAAGCTCCAGTGTCACTTGAGCCCTTACATGGAAATACAACTGTAATTCATGCAGATTTTCTGAGAGCTCTTTTAATATTAATGTTGAGCATGCATGGTACTACTGAAATGCCTTTGAAGCACTGAAGACCAGGAGTATTTGTAGACTGAGGCTTGAAAGCCAAAGGAAGCAATTAGATCTCCTGCTCTGACCCCTTGACTGTTGTAGTCAGTTGGATTTCATCCAGTTACTCTTGAATGCAATAAACGTGCATTTGGCTGAAACGTGTTTTCCGGGAAAACTGGAATTTTGATCGGAAGACAGAGGTAGAGAATCTGCTGTTTATTAAGTTATTTGGCTTCAGCTTCTAGTCACTGGTTAGTGATGTGCCTTTCTCCACTATGCTAAAGAACTCCAAGTATTTTCTTACCATGGAAGTATTTATCTGCTGTAACCCAGTATTCCCTCTCTTTTCTACTTGAAAAACCAAGTGAACTGAAATTCTTTATATTTGTCACTGCATGCATTTTCCTCTCAACTCAGTTTCTGGGGATTGTTTTTTCCAAATCCACTTTTTCAGCATTTTTATGAAAACGTGAGCTGGATGCAGCATGCCAGAGCCTTGTCTCAGGAGTGTTTTCTGTGTTTTAATATTACCTCTCTGGTGTTACCCTCCTGCTTTTGCATCACATTTACATATTAAACCTTCATTTGCAGCCCTGCATTTTGATCTCCTTTTCTCCGGGTACTCTCACAGTGGCAAACCCTTTGCAGGACTGTTTCTTTCCACAAGAGTTCATCATTCCCTAGACTGGCATGTGTTTTCCTGATTGCAGCTTTATAACTTTGTATGTGGCTTTTTTAAATAACATTTTGTTTCTAGCATTGATTGATTATACCCAACACTCCTGATGGCTTTTTGGAACTGATTTATCTCAGTTATGTAGCACTCTATCAATTTATACTTGTGCAAATTATGTCATGATTTATGGTGTAGACTTACAAATAATTGAAAAGGTGTTTCGTGGTAGTGGCTCCGCCTTTGGGGAGCTCCATGTTAATCTGAGTTATGTTGTGATCAGCTCTTCTCAAAAGCTATTATTTTTCCTTTCTTAGGTGTCACTTAACCAGTTCTTCACCAGTTTAATTGGTTCTGTTTTGTTGTCAGGCTCTCACAGAACACTGCACCAAGTGCCAGAGAAGTGCTTTATACATGCAGACAGATACTTCTGCCAACTGGAAGTATCAGTTGTATCAAGGAATTAAACCACAATCATTTTAGAAAGTCAGCTTTCATTATTTTACTTCCTATTATTTGTTACAGAGCTCTGAGGTATCAGTTGAGTCCCAAATAATTGCTCTTAAATTACTGTTTTGTTCAGAACTGCCATTGTTCTAACCTTCCTGTGCTTACAACCACTGTCTCACTGGGTCTTCTGGAGCATGGTTGTAATGTAAGTGTTCATTCAGACTGCTGGAATTACCCCAGGATTTTCAGAATTCCTAAAAATCCATGCTGGTAGGACAGAGAACTCCTTGGACGCATCAGAGAGTGCTTCTCCATGATGATCTTTGGTCCTGCTGACCAAAAATATTTCCTGCAAAGTAACACTGTTTTAACGTTGTGTTTGCCATGGGATCACGAAGTAATGAATTCTCATGAGGTACCATTAAATCATCAACTTCTTTGCACACACAGAATTACTTCTTGAATGTATCTGCCCTTTTGCACTATTGGTGTAGCTCAGAGTCCCTGTTTAGCACCACACCTGTGTGACAGCTGAGATTTCTTTTGTTCCTGCAGTTCCCTCCCCCCCTTTTTTTCCTGCTGCCAAGAAATGTCTTCATCCTCACCTATTAGTTTTTTACACCTACTGTTTCAAAAAGTATGAATTTTTTATCCCTTAACACTTTCCTTCTTGTTACATATGAATTATAGCCACAGTATTTATTGAAATCTGTTTTGTGGCCAAATTGTAGTAGTTATGACAATGCCTTGCAGGTATTACATGCTGTCTGAACACACCAGCATGAGATTATTATTTTTTTTTCTGTCTGCAGTGACAGAAAGATGTTTTGTTACATTTTAGGTGAGTAGGCTTTGCTTTTAATACAGCATATTCAAAGGCTTGGCTAAAGAAAGCTGAACTCTTTATTCACTTGCTCCATTGTTTGTTCATAGGTGTATAAAGCAAGGGAATACTTTAAATTTAGGTACAATATCAAATGGTCATGGAAAGATGAAGGGCAGCTATACAGAAATAACCACAAAATCACAGAATGGTTTGGGTTGAGAGACCTTTCAGATCATCCAGTCCCACTCCCCTGCCATGGGCAGGGACACCTTCCACTAGCCCAGGCTGTTCCAAGCACCAGTGGCCAACCTGGCCTTGGACACTTCCAGGGATCCAGGGGCAGCCACAGCTGCTCTGCGCCTTACTCACAGGAAAGAATAAGTAAATAAATAATACAAAATGCAGTTGGAAATGAGAAGGGCAACGTGCAGAAACAAAGAGCAGCAGCACTAACCTGTTGGTAATTAGAGTGGCATGCTTAGGACATAACTTGATGGGAGGTTTTGTGGCTCAGGTCTGTAGGAATGTTCCCTTAGAACTGCTTTTGGTGAAGTGTGAGAGGAAGATATAAAAAAGACCAGAATGGGAAGGGAAGATGAATGTTACAAAAAGAAAGTTGTATTTCACAGGAGGGTGAGAGCTACTTCTGACTAAGATAAACTTGTTGATTTTGTATAAACTGTACATTTGTTACATTTGTTAGGATTAAGTGCTCTGAAAACATTCTGGAGGCACAGCTTTCCAAGCCAGCAGGCTGCTGCAGGGAGCACGAGCAGCTGAAGCTCTCGTTCCTCTCTGGAGCTCCAGCACTGATGGGTGAGATCCTCCAGCTGGATCAACAACACCTGAACCTGACTGGGAGCAACCTGCTGCCGAGTCCAGCCTGCCTGGAGCAGGGTTGGAAAGTAAAAAAGACAGGATTTTTTTAAGACTATGGTAAGAAAAAGTTCATGTGACAACAAAGACCAGAAACCAGTTTTTGTCCTGTGTGAAAATAGTGGTTGATAATTACGTTAACAACATTGTAAGTTCTGGTGCCCCCAATATAAGAAGGACATGGAAGTGTTGGAGCAAGTCCAGAGGAGGGCCAAGAAGTTGCTAAGGGGACCAGAGCATCTTCCCCATGGAGACAGGTTGAGAAAGTTGGGGCTGTTTATTCTGGAGAGGAGAAGGTTGTGTGGAGACTGCACAGCACCTTCCAGTATCTGAAGGGGCTGCAGGAAACCCAGAGTGGGATTCTTCATCAGGAACTGTAATGTCAGGACAATGAGTGATGGGTTCAAACTGAAAGAAGGGAAATTTAGGTTAGAAATACAGAGAAATTCATCCCTGTGAGGGTGGTGAGGCCCTGGCACAGGCTGTCCAGAGAAGCTGTGGCTGCCCCTGGATCCAGGGTGGACAGGGCTTGGAGTAGTTTGGGCTAGTGGAAGGTGTTCCTGCCCATGGCAGGGGGGGGGAACAAAATGGTCTATGAGGTCCCTTCCAACCCAAACCATTCCATGATTCTATTCTGATCCTAAGTTATTGTATTGTAGCTTCTTACTGTCTTAGAGGAATCCATCATACATCTAAATATATCCCGGAGTGATAACACTGTTGTATCAAGTCTTTGGTTGGGCAGGCTCAGCACTCTGCAGCTGTAAATGAATTTTGTATCAGGTTTCTGGATAAGAGCTCTACATCTCAGTTTTCTCATGGTTTCCTCAGCATCACACACGGGCCACTGAGCGAGCAGTGATATCTGGTTCCAAGCAGTGGTTGGCATTCGTGAATGTTTCCAAACACTAGGGTAGGCTGAAGTCATACTGATGCAACAAAAGATCAGCTGCTCTGGGGAAATAAACTGTTGAGACCATCAGTTACCAGTACAATTGGTTGGAAGGCAGGATTTTTGTGTTCCTTGTGTTTTGAATCATTTTTTGTTTTGGCATGGAGCGAGCAGGTGAATTTTAAAATTGTCTGCAAAATGAACAGTCTTTCCCCTAGCAGGACTATCCCTTCTCCCTCCACCCCCATACACATTTTATTGTTTTCAGATGTCTTGTGCTGTCATCAGACAAAGCATTTTGACTTGGTAAGGGGCAGGAGGAAAGCTTTTCTGTAGTTTTTTGTTGGTTGTGTGGAGAAAGCACACCTTTCCTTGAAGTACTTTAACTCTGCTGAATCAGCATTTTCTGATAGCCAGGCTGCCTTTTTTTTTTTTTTTTTTGCCTTTCTCCTTTGGAATATTTTTTGTCTAGCTGTGCTTTTCAGCCACATCACCCCCTGCATTAGTATTCTGGTACAGAGAACAGTGGAGAGACATTTTCAACGTTGCAGCAGAGACTGCCCAAGTTTTCAGGCTTCTTAAGTAATGAGAATTGCTCAGTTAAGTGAAGCTGAATCCTGTAACATTAAGAACATCTCACAGGGATTGCATTTGAGAGGTAAGAAAACCAGTAGATTTTGTAGTTATACAAAAGAATTTCTGTGTTCGGAGTATTTTAAAGATATTTTTGTAGCTACTCCAATCTGCTGTTATTACTGGTGTTACAGTCATTATTATGTGACATTTCTTTCTCCTGTGGACTTGTCCTTTTCTTTGAAGCTTTGTATTAAAAAAAAAACCAACAAGCATATGTTACAATATGCTTAATGCAGACAAGAATAGTCAAATGGAAGGCAGTTTGAATGTAAGTGGAACTTAAATTCTGAATGCAAAAAGTGGAAGTGGTTTTGGTCAGGGGAGGCTCCCAGTTGCCCAGGTGACTTCTGCAAATGGGGCTTAAGCTTTTAAGTTACTTAAAGCTTCTAAATGGATTATTCACGTTGCTCTTTCCTACAGCTAATCAACCTTAATTTTTAATACGCTGTTATTTACTAACAAAACCCACTCTTCCATATTCCACTGAATTTCTTTTTATGGCAGTTCTCCATTAAAGCCCATTCAGCACAGCAGGAGCAGCTGAATCTCTCAGTTCTCTCAGTTGTGCTTGTAAAGAAAGGATCAATTGGAAATATTCCTTATGTTTTAAATACAGAAGCTGTGTCCATCCTGTGCAGAGCTGACAAAACCACTTTTTTCAGTTCTCTATGTCTTTTCAAACATCAAAAGAAACTCCAAAAGGCTTCTTCCTAGAGATTTAACTTTCAAGTTAGACTGTGGAGTAAAGCACTTAAAAAGTGGAGTAAAATTTTGGTAAGCACTGGTTTTAGTTCTGTTGGAGTGCCATCATGTCAGTAGCAATAGTGCCCTTTCCGGAGGATCCACACTAAGAAAAATGAATAAACTCTTGCAAAAAGAGGCATGAGAATTATTTGCAAACAGGTAATCTGAGGCAGATGTTTTTGTGTAATTAGGGTTTTTTTTTCCCCTTTGCTACTTCTAGAAAAACATTTTGTTGTTTGCTTCCTGGGATAGTGAAATTTCTAATTCAAGGCTGTTCTGTAACTTTAATTTGGAGAGTTCTGTAAATTAATATTTTTAAGTAAATGAATGAATAAAAATCAATAAAGAATAAGTGTGATGTCCTCTGTAATTAAATGCTAACTTTCTTGAATCTTATTATCAGGTCTTTCTTCCAGATATAAAATTACCAGCTGGGATAAGTTACTCATGGTTAATTCTTCATTATATTTATGGAGAAACTTTGAATATAGAACCCAAATACTATTTTTTTCTTCTGCATCACTGTAAAAAAAATCATATGATGGAAATGGTTATTTCATTTTTTACAAAAATAGAACAGGATTGATACTGAGGTTTTTTATTGTGACAGAATATTTCAGTACAGTTGTGTCATCTGTGCTTGGTTTTGATAGAGAATTTATCAAAGTGCTTCATAAGTTGTTATCCCATGGTTACAAATGTTGACTGTTCAGATAAGAGACTGTAGAGACTTATAAGGAAAAGTATAAAATGGATAACAACTAAAATATGAAGTGAGAAAAATTCAGGGTAATCAGGAGAATGGTTCTTCCATTTGTAAAATATAGGAAAGCTGATTACTTTAATTCTTGCAATTAAAATCCACAGGTGACTCCTTAAAATGAAGTTATAGAATAGCAAAGAAACAACTTCCATAAAAGTGCCACTTGTTACCCTTTTTTTTCCTTCCTTAATGGGGTCAAAGTGAGAGAGGTTCATATATTTTTATTGCACCATATGAACT
Source organism: Promerops cafer (assembly GCA_013398275.1). NCBI lineage: Eukaryota > Metazoa > Chordata > Aves > Passeriformes > Nectariniidae > Promerops > Promerops cafer. The sequence continues at coordinate 352,644 of VZSE01009788.1, forward strand.
CCTTTCTAGTTCTTGTGCAGATAGTCTTCAGCGCTTACTATAATCAAGTAAGAAATGCAAATTCAGAATTACAGCTGCTTAGTCTAATTTTAAACGTCTCTATTATCTCCCTCATCTACATTCCCAGTGCTTGGATGCTCCGCAGAAATACTTCTAAGAACAAGAAATCCTCAGGCAGCCTGTGCATGAAGGAGGATGAAGTGGTGTAGGGAGAGAATCAGGACAAGACCTGACAAAAAAAGCTCTGACAAACGTCCTGCCTGGCCGGGTGTGCTGCCCGGAGGCTGCAGAGTTCTCACAGCTGGCTTGGCTTACATGGGTGGCCCGTGCTCCCCCTAAAATTCAAGCTGAGTCTCATTCGGCGTGTTCTGGACTCTTGGCCTTGCTAAGTATTGTTTCTGGGTCACATCTGATGCCTAGAAAGGACAGGAAGGTGAAAAAAAGGAAAGAAAAGAGCTATTGCCGTCCCACGGTTTGATTTCCCTTGCACGCCTTAGGGAGAGGTCTGTGCGTGGCTAAGGCAGCAGACTGAATCCCTCGATGTGTTAATTTGCTCTCACACGCTAATTGCACCCCTGAACAAGGTTGGGGTTTTTTTCTTTCATGCTCAAATTCCAATCCTTGCATTCAGGCCCGAGCCCAGGGGGTGCAGGTGACTGTGAGGAGTGCTCAGGTGCTTTCTAGGTGCTACAGAGCAGTGGGGACACAAGTCCTGGGCAGGATTGTCTTCTGCTCATGCAGTGTTTGGATGAAAACCAGCAGCAAATCTTACACACATTTTATCATTCTCTGTATGCTTTCCTCATCTTCTGAATAACTTAAGTGCATTTCCAGAGCATTTTCTGCAAATACTTTATGGTTTGCCTTGTCCTAATTCTGCACTTAACTACCAACCATATTTTCCTTATAAATTCAGCCTAAGAACTAGAAAATGTCTGGGGTATCTGTGTTCAGATATTTACCTTCATTTGGCTGGGTAAGAAACAACATTTTATTATTGTTTTTAATTATGTTTAATATATTTAATTATAACTTCCTTAATGTGATGAGTGAAACGATCACCTTGCTTCTTGTGGAGTCTTCTTGGAACGCCAGCCAAAGGTATTGAATGGTTCCAGGTGATCTCAAACGCTGCAGCACAACCTAATTTACATGACAGAGTGGTATGGAAGCATACATTTTGTGCAAACATAGCCAAAAAGCCTTCAGAATTAATGTCTTAAAGTAGTTGAGAAAGCTGAGTGACTGTAGTAGTCATGGTAACTTTTTTTCCCTTTTGCTTTTAAGTAGAAACCTGGCTGATTACAAGGCTCCGTGTGAGCCTTAAGCTGAGGATCCTCTCAGCAAACTACAAATGTGGTGGCAGCCAAGGAAAAATCCCAGATAACTGGACAGATTGAACACAGGGAGAGCAGTGTGGATTGGATGCAAAAATAGTAGGCTTGCAAACACAATTAGGCTGAGAGCTCTAATTGTGGCAGAGATGCTTTTTTGGAGGCTCCACACTCCATGTTCTCCCTTTTTGCTGCTAGTTTTAGAACTGTTTTGGCTTGACATGTGCTGAAGCTGCACATCCCCTTTAGTTCAGATGCTGCCAGACACTGACTTTGGACTGACAGATCCTTGCAAACTTGGTTGCATCCTAAGGGTGGAGTCAGCTTAACTTTATTTTAATTATTTTATGGCTTTTGGGTTCACGGGAATGATGCTGAGATGCACTGACAACATGAGTGTGTTCGGGTCTCTTGTCAGCTTAATGAGTTTATTTTTGCTGGGTGGTTGACAGCCAAAAGAAACAACAAAAAAAAAATTACATAGCCCAAGAACAGCTTCTTGGCTGGTTTTTCATAAAAAGATCAGACAGGAGGAAGAGGAAACACTAGAGATGGGTATTTTTAATTTTCTTTTTTAAATCAGTATTCCATAATTGTATAAAAATGGGGATCTCTTAATTTTGCTCTCTCTGCACCATAAACACATTAGAGGTGGTGTGAGGTCTGTTGCCATGATATCAAGAAAAAAGGTTTGTGCCACCCTTGGGGTGCTGCAGGATTTGTGATGTGTAAAGCTTTTCCTGGTCAACCCTTGGGAGATAATCCACAGTAATGAAATATTTCTTGAAACAGAGTGAGATGGGCTGTGTAATGATTAGGACATGGGTGGATCAGAGAAATCAGTGTTTGATTACACAGAAAGAACCTTTAAGGCAGGACTGAAAACCACATTCCCCAGAGAAATACCATAGAAGTTTCTCAAGGGCAAGTCCTGCATTCTGCACCTGGGATGGGACAGCCCTGGGTGTGTGGACAGACTGGGGAATGATGTGCAGCTCAGGATATTCTGTGATTCTATAAAATAAGACACTGGAGTTTAAACACTTCAGGTGTGCTTGAAATTACTGCTGAGAATTGCACAGACTGATTGTTTCTCCAAAAATTTTGAGTGACCTTCTACACTCACCCCTTGGCTGGGTTGGTTCAGATGTTTCTCTTTCGTTGCTGTTTTTCATTAATAAGTTGTTTTTCATTGGGGTGAAAGCAAGATCGTGTAAATGAGGAAAGAATTTTGAAGTCACTCCTTAAAAAATGTGGTTTTAATAATTTCTACCTAGCTTTACTTAGAATTGGAATGGAAGTCACCTCTGGGCCATTGCAGCTCGGGTGTGGGAAATACAGGCAAAGCACAGCTGCTGTGGGACAGGTACAGCATAGCAAGACTTTTAACAGCTCCAATTACTTAGAGGTCCTTTATTAAGAGGAAAGTATGTAAATACAAAAAAAGAAAAAGTACTGTGTCTGAGCAGTAGCAGCATAAACCTCCTTCATGCATTAAAATAAAACTAAAGCACCCATATTGAATCTGAACTCTGGTCTTCACGTAATCCTCCCTTTGCAGTAAATTCAGTGCCTTGAATCTGAAATCCATTTCTCCAATTTCAAGAAATGTGCAGAACATGAGGAACACTTAACAAGGACTGAGTAGAAAGATTTATTTTACCAGGAGCCTCTTCCAGCGTTGCAGATGGTTTCTGACTGTCTTGTCTAAGCCACTAGTTTGGGTATTCAGATTATGCAAGATTAAATCCTTCATCCTCTGAAATTAATTACAGAATTTTCATCAGTGTTGCAAAGCTCTTTCCCAACACTTCTGGAGCTGGCTCTGCCTTTGGCTGTGGATTGTGTCTGTGTCTTTTGAGTGTAGCTGGAGTCAGTCCTGTGTGCTATTACAGTGATATATAAATTGCTTCTATCTCTGGAAAATTCAAATGTTTTTCTGTGTTACCTTATAGAGCAGTCGTGAGCACTGATTGTGTCTGTTACATGCTTTAGAAAGCAAATGATTTATGTGAGCAGGACTTTGCCATTTTAACATTAAAAAAAATCAGCAATAATGTCTGGTACATCAGCTTTGCATCTGATTTCTGAGCTGCTGCAAATACACAATAAAAACTGCTCAATCTTTCATTTTAATGAGCTATTTTTTTGTGTTGTTGATTTAATCTAAAGACTGCTTTTCCTCCGAAGTGAGAAGCTTCTTTTGTCATGTTGGGCTGGTAGGAGAAAACATTGCAGGTGGATTGAGTTCCCTAAATATGACGGAGAGACTTTGCAGTGTTCAGCTTTGCTCTTCACTTAGGGCACGGGTCTCATGCAGGTCTGATTCTGTACAATATTCTGGGTTATAACTCAGTGCCACAAACAACCCAGCCGTACCAAAGCCCTGAGTTACTTGGTAAGTTTTAGTGTATTTCTCCCCAAAGGTGCTGACATGGGTGGAAAGATGCCCTGGGAGGAACCACAACTTGGGGTCAGTCTTTAGTGTGGCAGGGTACATGAAATGATGGTGAAATTTCATGAGAGAGCTGGCATTTCAGAGAAAATTCGGCAAAGTGGAAATAGAATTTCAAATGTTTTAAATTATGGGTATTACAGACGTGTATCTTACATTCTGTGTGATGAATCTGAATTAACTCTGGGCCTGTGTTTCTAAACACAGAGTACTGTGGAAAACATCACAAGGAGAGATGCAGGATCTGTCAAGGGCAGTGATCACAGTCAGTGTGTTAGAAAGGCTTCGTTATTTGTTTCTCCAAGGAGATTTTGGTGTCTGAAGAATAACTGTTGTGTTCTCATTTTTGGATCCCACTAAACATAATAGATGGATTTGATGGAGGTGTGTGATCACTTGGATTTCTTCTGTCCCAGCAGTGATACCATAGCACCATGTAGAGTCCTTGCACATGTTTAATCACTGTTGAAGAAGGTGTTGGGTTTTTAGCCATATTTATCAAGGTCCTCTCTCATGGAAATGCAAAGCAAAAACTCACCCCCACCTTTTACTGAAAGATGTCCCTGCCTGTTGCAGGAGGTTTGGAACTAAATGATCTTTAAAGGTTCCTTACAACCCAAACCATTGTGTGATTCTGTGATCCTCTGATTTATTTATTCCTTATTATTCTTTATTCTGATTTATTTATTCTTTTAAAGGAAGGATTTTGTTGAGAGTCGTTCCTAAAATTCAATCTAAACTCCAGACCAAAAAAGTGTATGTCTAGATATTTCTAAATAATGGAGAGCAAATTACGTGTCAGTAATATTTTTAAAGCTAAAACTATTTGAATGTGTTAAAATTGAGTTCTGCCCAGTACTGTGAAAAAGCTGAAAAACAGGAAATGCTGGTTTTTTTATTATGATAAATTATTGTGCTACAGCTGATTTCCAGGTATCTTATGTGTTAAAGTACTGAGCACTTCCCATGCTGAATTAGTTTTTGCTAAGTTAGGTTCTTAAGCCAAAGGAAAAATTAATTTTTAAGAGCTGCGTTTCTGTGAAGGTTGTTACAAAATGTGAATCACTGTAGTGAGGCCTCAGTAAAATGCAATCTATTGTTCCTTGTGTTTTATTTCAGGCCAGCTGAATGGAGGGAGATGCTTCTTTGCTCCACACTGGCTCAGAGTTGCTGCAGTCCAATGTTTTCTGTCCTGGTGCTATTTTTGTTGCTGCTGTTTGTGTTGAAGGCTTGTGATTTCATTAACAGTTATTTTAAAACCTGAACAACCTGACAGAGGGCTAAATAGAGCATAATTCTGTTTCCCATGTAGATAAGCTCAACAACACATGAATAAAAATCAGGTTGGCCTCTCCTCCACGCTTCACAAGTCTCCCGCGTGGCTTTGGGAGCCTTTGGGAAATGGGCCATGTTATCTTTAATTTTTTAAATAATTAGCATTACTTTAATCCAAAGTGTATTTCTGGATGAATTTGCGAATAATAATAGTTGTGGTTGTTAAGGTTCCTTTTCTCCTGGCTGTTTTTGTCTCTGTTTCTGGCATGGGGGAGTGGGATCTTACCCCATGAGCCACCTTCCCTGGGTGGGAAGCCATGCGTTGAGTGGGGGAGTTAAACCATTTTCCCAGACTTTGAACTGGTGTTAGGTTGTGGTAACCCTTGAAACCCCAAACTTGTGTCTTACATGTTAACTGCACCTCTACAAGTCATCCTGAGAGAGTGGCTTTGTCACTCAGGGTGTCACAACACAGGCTCGTGTTTGTCCTTAGAATTAAGGAACTTTGGTTAAATTACACAGGCTCTCCAGATCCTTAATTTTCTGGCCTCAAGAGTGGTGTGGTGACCTTCTGCTGTCACTACAGAGAATGTGGGCTTTGAGATCTGCCCCTGAAGTTTCAACCAGAGGTTCCTGTTCTACAGCACCAACTTTGTTTTTTGAGGTTATCACTGTGGCATTTGTCCCTTCTCCACATTAGGTGCCATGTTCTAATACTTGTATTCATTTGATGTGATTTGCTCAATATAAGAAAACAAGCCCGTGCTATGTTTATTTTTAAGTGAAGAGAAAAAAAATTACTTTCTCTGGAATGATGACAATGAGCTGTTTATTACCACAAGCTGTGCGTTTTATTTTCTTTTACTTAGAAAGCAGTGATTTGTCTGAATTTTTGGAGTGGTTTTTAAGTGAATAATGATATAAGAGCCTTCTTACTTGAGGCTTCTTATAAATGTAGTTATTTATATGAGGAAAAATTGTTCAAGCGTGGATTATTTATGCGGAGGAGAAAACTGGCTTTGGATTGATATAATTTTTCTTTCCCATCTGCTCTGAACGAATTTGTTTTCTCTGTGAGCAATGAGTGCTTGCCTGCAACTTTGTTTTAGATATTTAGGAAGTCCTTTTAGTACTTCCCTTAATAAAGTGATCCAATTCCAACTTCACCTTTTGTTGTTCAAGGCAAACTTTGTTCTCTCGTGGCTTCAAAGAAGTGAAGAGGCCTTTCCTCTTTCATTTTTAGCAGACCTGGTTTCATCAGGCATTTAAAAAGTAGAACTGAATTTTTTTTTCTTTTGGCTTGGTGATATTGTCATGTTTTTTCCTTAATTTTTTCTTTTTTTTTTTTCTTTCTCTACAACAACTAAGAAGATTAATTGCACTTTGCCCTCACCCCCTTTTGATTTCTCTTTTGATGTCAGTCCCTTCCTAAGATGGCACAGTCTATGCCTGGAACATGGGCTCAACCTCCTGATGGAACTGTGATGTCAATTTACCCACCAGATTGTCTCAAAATGGGTAATTCTGCCATTGGGAATGTGCAGTTGTTGGTTAAAAGAGCATCCAAGCAGCCTTCCTAAAGGATTGTTAATTATTGACAGTAAAGAGAGACGTGAAGGGGTTTATATCAATAAAGATCTCTCCTACCTACAGCCAGGAATGACCTAATTTATTTTTTTTTTAGGTACACCAGCAGGATTTGTCTGTAAACAGTTTCTAAGCAACAGCTCCCTGTCCTCTAGAGAGAATGTCACATTTTATCCCTGACTCCTGGGTTTTCCAGCCCAAATCTGCCCTGCTTTAGGGGGAGGTTGGAGGAGCCTCTTCAGCAGGGATGATTCTCCTCTTTCCTAGTACCAGCACCCACCTAGGGCTCACTGGGGTGTTGGAAATTAAATCACTGTCTCCTTTAGTGCTGCTTTGCCAACAGCTTTGCTGTCACAGGCCAGCACAGTGAATTATTTCTGTGCAGCTTCATAAACATTCTGTAATGATCAAAGAGCCCATATTTCTACTTCCATTTAAATCCAGGAGGTGACAAACCAGAAACACCTAGGCAATTTTTTTTTTTCTTTAAATGATTACATGGTTTGAACTGGTATTAAGGGGAAAAGTGAGTTTTCCCCATACCACAACAGGTCTCTATTTTCACCAAGACTTGCGTGGCATCTGTCTCAGACTGGGGAAATTCAGAGGTAAGGAAAAAGAGAGCCCTTTGTCATCAGATTTCTACTAACCCTATCCCTGGAAGTAAATGTTTAGTTTGTTGAAGATCTGGGAGGAAGAAGAGTAACAACCTCATCAGTTAGCAGAGGATGGTGGGGCCCAGAAAATATTTTGTTCATTTTACTTGGTTATTTTTAATTTTCTCTGCTTTCTGCTACTGTTACGTAGTATTTCAGTTTGAAAAATGGCCTTGCTGCTTTTATTAACAGAGAAGGCCTGCGGATGTTGGAACAGTTTGGATTTGAGTAAAGGTTATGATTGATAATATAGGCTGTAGCCTATGGCCTGATTTAAAGGAATTGCAGAGTTTATTTCTTCTCTAGATGAGGTAAAATGATAGGTCTTGTGTTTGAGAAAAACAGAGCTCTCTGTATGTTTCCTCTGCTATTGTGAGGGGCTGTCTAGTTCCTTACAACTCTCTTTGATTTCAAATCAAACAAAGGAAATAGAGATTTCTGCCACGTACAGAATGGGGAGTGAAAAAGTAGTGGAGGCACTTTTCTGGCTTGCATTAAGAAATAAAAATGAGTAGAAGGAATTCTGAGAGAGAGGTTAGGTGTTATGATGTGCAAGTGGAAAGCACAACAAGAAAAGAAGTTTAAAATACCTGTCTGTTTAAAACTTAACATCAAAGTCAAAAAGTCTGGAGTTAGAAGACGGATGAAACATGAGCTTTTGAAGAACCTTTTATGAAAAGGGCAATAAAACTAAGATTTGTGATGTTCTTACTCTTTTGGGGCTGCTAGGGTGGCTTCCTGTCAAATACCATAAAAACAGGCTGATGAAAGACCGAGAGTAAATTCTGGTTTTTAGTGTTTTCAACGTTCTCGCCTTCTCCATTACATTTTCACCAAGAGTAGTGTGTCATCATAAAATTCAGACTGAAAGTGAGCTTTTGGGGCTTTATGCCTTTCTGTTCATTTCTTAGGTAAAGAAAATGGTAATCTCAGGCAATTCCTACCAATATTTGGCTGATATTTCCCTCAAGCTTTGGGCCAAATTTACCTGATTATTTGTCTTTCATGTAAAATAATTCCTCATTATTATTTCTCTGTTATTATGTGAGACATGGATAAATCCCACTGAAAGAATGTTTCTGTTACTTAAATATTTCACTGTATACTAAATATTTCCTTTGCCTATACAAGGCAAATTCTTGCACCTTTGCAAGCTCTAGGTTTATAGAAAAACCTCCCTTTTCATAAGCAAACTATTGTAGCTTTGTTTCCTGCATATATTAACAAAATGTTTGAAGATTGAAAGGAGTGAACATGCAGTGAGTCATCTCATGTGGAGAATAAAACCTGATAGATTTGTGAATAAATCCAGCTTTGTGAAGTGGAGCACGTAGTTTATTATTGCTGCTTTTTGGGGTTGTCTGAGTTGTTGTTGTTTTTTTGTTTTGTTTTTTTTTTTTTAGTTTATTTTTGCTTTTAACAGATGTGTGAGGAAAGTTTTAATTCGACTTGAGAAGTGCTGTCTTATACATTTGTAAATGAGCAAATACTGGGATGAATTGAATTCAGTGGAACTTTAATATGGCTGGGAATACCTGCCTGCGATGTTTTGAAGAATTTTTGGAAGTGCCTCCATTGCCTCTATTTTAGGAGCTTTGATTCTGAAACCTAAACACAAACACGTGGATGCCTAAAAAGTTTGAGAGTGAACTGAGCACTGAAAGTTTGATGAAGTTCCTTGACTTCTATGTGTTAGAACAAGTGTAGGATTTTAGCAGAATTGTGGGTTGGTCTGATGACATCTCTGGAATACCAAACTCTGCCCAAGTCCAAGCACGTGTTGTACAAAGATTTCTGCAACTCAGAAGATACTAAACATGCTGATCACAGGGAAAATTGTTAATAAAATCTGTCCTCCTGTCTGTGGAGGTGGTTGGAAACAAGAGGATATGTATGGTTTGACTGATCCCTGGATATTCCATCCAGCCCCCAAGAACCAGCTGTTTATGGACTCCCTGAGTCTCAGGGCAGCAGCTGGACCAGAGTTTTGAATTGAGGACAGATTTGTTACTGTTTCATGGATTCCCTCCTTAACGCTCCCTTCACTTCTGAAACATCCCGCTGCACTTGGTTCCACGAATCTGAGGGGAGAAATGCTGCCTGGGTGATGGTTTGAAACCTGATGAGGGGAGAATCTGAGATGCATTTAAGTTCGTGTGTCGTAGGAACTGTTGTGAGTTCTCCATCTGTCTTCACACAGAACCACGGAATGGTTTGGGTTGGAAGGGACCCCTAAGATCACCCAGTTCCCACCCCCTGCCATGGGCAGGGACACCTTCCACTCTCCCAGGTTTCTCCAAGCCCCGTCCAACCTGGCCTTGGACACTTCCAGGGATGGGGTGTGGTTTAATCATATTTCTTCTCTGTGATTTATTTAAAAATTGAATAATGAGTTGTGTTTAGACTGTCTTCATATGGGAAACATTCCATGTCTCCTGTCCTGGAGACTCTGTAGATCCATCTTCTGCTTCTGCCAGACCTTTGTGGTGGGAGGTGGAAGGACATGAGGCATTAAGAATGTAGATATATAATAGATAGTGACATACAAGTATTTTTCATTTTTTTCCTGAACAAAGCTGTGCAGAACTTTAGTTTTTCAGAGGGCTTTGGGATCAGTTGCTATTGTCAAGCCAACCATTTTACATGTAAAGTAGAGTTACTTTTCCCCGTGTTATTCCTGCATTGTTCTCTGTTTTATACACTGGTGAAAAATGCATTTTCATCAGCCATTTTTGCCCCTGGTCAGTGAGCTTGATAAGATCTGCAATCTGAACAGGGAGATTTATGATGAAGTGTTTTGCTTTATTTATTTATTTATGTTAATCATGAGAAATAGTCACTTTATTCTTCACCTCCTTTTTTTCCCAAGTGATGGCAGGAATTCCTTCTGGGGACTGGTGATACAAGTTATGGAGGGAAGATGTGAGGTTGTGCTTTACCTTCCAGAAAGCTCAGAATGCAATTAAATAAAGGAGTTAATTGTTTTAACAAGCAATATAATTATATTGCGTGGACTGATGTTCTGCAGTGAAGTAGGAAAAGCTCAGTGAGGATGAGGCAGAATTCCTCTGAAGACAATTTTACTGCACTGTAGTCAGGGATCACAGGGGAGGAAAACTTGGTTTTGAATGAGTTTGGGACTAAAACTGCTACTGTTGGAAACATCTGAAACAGTGATCACAGAAATTTTGGTTCAAAGCCTTGTAGGAGGTGGGGGAAAAAGGCAAATTCACTATGGTAGCGTTTAATCTCCCAAAAGAGCTACACATACAGGGAGATATGATTAAAAGGCAATTAAAAAACACTTTGGGATTTTGTTCCTGAGCAACTTCACAGAATCACAGAATCATTTAGGTTGGAAAAGACCTGGGAAATCATAGAGTCCAACCATTTCAAGGAGGTAAGGAAAATAAATAATATTCATTAAAATAGAAAATGAGGGCAAGGCAATGAGGACTCAGGACAACAGTGAAAGCTACTTTTAGACAAGAGAATTTTTTTAAAGAAGTATCATAATGTGCAAGTATTCAATGCCCAAAACGTTATATGGGAGGCCAAAAATAATTCTGCAGAGAGGTTGAAGACGTGAAAACCAATTCTGAATCTTTTTCAAGTGCTTTGGAAGCAAGAAGTGTTGCAGAGAGTTGGCAGCCAGTAGAAAAAGGAGGTAGGAAAGGTAAGAGGCAAAGAGGATGAGGCCCAGAAGAAAAAAAACAAGGAGAGTCTGAGCCTCCTTGTTGTGAAACAGCCTCTGAAGGGTGTTCACAGGGAAGCTTCCAGAAAAGATGGCTGAGACTGAAGTGTTGGTTAAAGGTGTTTTAGAGGAAAGGACACCATGAGTAATATCATGCCACTAAAATTGAATTACTCTCTAGCTCACCGTTCACGTTACTCATGTTGGATCTCACCCTCGTTCTGTGTCTCAGATACAGCAGCTGCCTCAGGGGTCGGGTTTCATAGCACAGAGAGCATTGATTAGATCCTGGATTGACATTGGCTGCTATTTGCCAATTTTTATCACTACTTAATATATTTATTCGTTTGAAAAAGTGCCAGTTTCACCTTAGTTTGTTTTTTTTGTTGTTGTTTTTTTGGTGTCGTTTTTTCAGCTTTTTTTTTTTTGGTTTTGGTTTGGTTTGGTTTTTTATTTTTTTTATTTTTTGTTGTTGTTGTTGTTGTTGTTGTTGTTGTTGTTTTTTAAACCCTATCATTTTCCATCGTAATCCTATATGAAAACTCTCTGTATTCCACCGAGGTGCCTGTAATTATTTACCTGATAGCCTGAAAGTTTCATTGCCTTTTTTTGAGTTTATCTGGGTTCCTTTGTTTTCTTAATCTTCACAGAGATTATTTTTTCAGAGACACTGATCAAAGATTCACTATCAAGATGAAAACTGTATATGAAAAGTTCCTCTGTGGAAAAATTAATTTGATGTTGGGAAAATTGCTTTTTTTGAAGGACTGGCATTCTATTGTCACCTGTTTACTTCTCACATTTCTTTTAGCCTGCAAATATTAATCACTTGTTAATTAATCCCATCAGAATGCAGGTTTTTATGTATTTATGCAAGAATTTACTGCAGGTTTTAATGTTGGTAAAGAAGAAAATGCATTTTCTGTCTTTCTCCTTGACTTGGGGGATTTTCAGTTGCAGTAAGAGTTGGATGGAGAGGTGTTTTGAAGACTGAAAACCAGATTAGATATGTTGGTTTCCTCTGTGGTCAGAGCACAGAGTGATGGTAATTGCTTGGACAGGTTGCAAACAATTCCAAATACAACTCTGCAGCTACTGTATCATTTTGTCTTGGATTTCCTGTTAAATATCTCTCTCTATATTTTTTTTTTCTGAGTTGGTACTATTCCCTTCTGTATTGCTTCTCCAGATTCTTCTCAGATCCATTAGTGGTGAAATCAGTTTCCTTCTGAGACTAACACCATAGCATCAGTGAAAAAATGCTTTAAACTCTTTAAAATGCCCTTGCGCTGGACCTCATGTAAATTTTTTTGTGTTTAAAATTTTAGGTATTTTGAGAACAGGTAATCTTTAAAATTTCCATAATAATTTTGAAATGGCCACTTAGAGGATGTGGCAGTGCAGAACCACAGGCATCTCAGATTTATGTCATCTGACCATATGGATCTGGCTGCTGCTTTTCCAGATGAATGAATTTTGAGGATTCTCAGTGAAATGCTTGACACAGTCTCTCTCTCACTGGAACTGTACAGCCTGTAACCATGTGTGTTTGTAGATGTCTCTAGGTTCAAAAAGTACAGTTGTAGAGTGATGGATATTTTAAGGATCAAGCAGTGTTCTTCTGACCTCTTTATGTAAGAGATACAGAAAAATTTCACATTTAAATGCTAATTTATTTTTCTGGTGTAGGGATTCACCTAAGTTTTAGAGGTCAGTCAGGTTTCTTTCCTCTGTGGAGTTAGGACAAAACCAAGTAAGCTGAGTAACTTCTGTGTATTTGTCTCGTACCCCGCTGCTCTCTCCTTCCCAAGAGCAGAGATTTATATCTGGAAAGCCAAATATTTTCTCTCTTCCATTTCCTCGAGTGCTTTCCCAAGACAAGTGCTGTCCTCTTCGGGTACAAATGGACACGGTCAGGGCAGTTTCTAATCCATGACAGTTCCAGATTTCTTTGAAGTCCCTGGGTGTCCTGAGCATCCTCTTCCAGGCTCAGCAGAGGGGATGTTTGAACAGCTTTCTCAGCATAGCAGACTTCCCACCAACTCCACAAAGTCGCTGCATTTCTCTCAGCTGTTTAAAATTCATGTGCTCCCAGCTTATTTAAGACTGTTTTTCCTCTCCTTTCTCTATGTTAGTGATTCTTTCACCTTCAGTCAGTAATAGGAAATCCTGTGCAGATTGAAAAGGCTGTAGAACCCAGATGTCAGTCATAATGCTGCAGTCTTCCTTCAAATCAGTTGTTTTCAAAGGACAAGAAAATTGTTCATTATACGTATATTTAATGAAATCACACTGCGCATTGAGTTTTTGCAGCTTTGCCTGGGGGTGGGAATAAAACCGTGATCAATTTAAACATAGCATCAGTTTCTGTTCAGCCTTACTGTAAAAAGGATAATAAGGTTTTCATTACAGTCTTCGCTTTTCCAGAGGTTTATATCACCTACTAATTTACTCATTATAAGAACATTACACGGAAGGTTCGTGTACTAATCAAATTCCATTTGCAGAAAAATGCTCTCCAAACAGCCTTTCCACCTGCTCCAGAAGACAGGTGGTCTGCAAAAATTGCACTGAAACTTCCAGACACTTTGGTTCGGAGAGAAGGGAGTGTCAGATCAGGGTTCTCTGTATCGTGGTGCAAGAGCTCCTGTGTTTCTAGTCCTGTATTTCATCTCATCCCAGCCCTTCTGCCCAAGGAGAAAACGCTCTGAGGGCTGCAGCCCCTCTGCTCTGGAGCCCCCCTGGGACAGCTGGGGGTGCTCACATGGAGAAGGCTCCAGGGAGAGCTCAGAGCCCCTTCCAGGGCCTGAGGGGCTCCTGGAGAGTTGGAGAGGGACTGGGGACAAGGGATGGAGGGACAGGACAAGGAGGAATGGCTTCCACTGTTAGAGGGCAGGGTTAGATGGGATATTGGGAAGGAATTGTTCCCTGTGAGGGTGGGGAGGCCCTGGCACAGGGTGTCCAGAGAAGCTGTGGCTGCCCCTGGATCCCTGGAAGTGTCCAAGGCCAGGTTGGACAGGACTTGGAGCAGCCTGGGACAGTGGAAGGTGTCCCTGCCCATGGCAGGAGTTGGAGCTGGTTGATCTTTAGGATCCTTTCCAACCCAAACCAGCCTGTGATTTGATGAACATTGTATCAGCACTTCCAGATTGAATTGCTGTTTGGAGAAAAAAGGAGGAGATGGGAAACAAGAGAACTTCACCTTGCTGTTGTCATGTGGGCAGTGATGGTTTCTGTAATGGTTTTTATGACTCTTTGAGAGAGAAGGGGAGGCTGGGGTGTCGCTTATTGCAGTACCTTTGGTTATGAGTCTTGGGCAGCGTTCCCATTCTGTTTGTGCCAAGTGCAGTGTAAATACCTGGCAAAACCAGGCTCAGCCCCTCAGTTCCAAGTGAAAGCTGGATTCATTCAGATGGAGTGCAAGCACAGAGTTAGAATTAGGGATAAAAACCCATCCCAGTCCCAGCCACTGCTGAGTTTCCTTCCATGGTGCAGCCGAGTCAAGCCCTGGGAGGAGGCTGAGAGAAAGCAGTGAGGGAGCAGATCTTTGGAGGAGTTTCCTTGCAGGTGTCAAGCCCAGCCTTTCAGAGGGTGCAGTGTTACCTGTTTGCCAGTTTAGTCAGCTGCTTTATGGGAGGTTTGGAGCTGAACTCAACGTCCTGTTGCAGAAAGCTTATTTTCAGTAATTCCTGAGCTCCAGGGCTAAGTCAAGCAGCTGCTGTTGACGATTCTCACTCTGTGCCAGCTCCTGAGCTGTGCTCTGTCATTTGTGCACAGCTGATGTGTGCTAAATTAACTTTCATTTTAGAAACACTTACTCCAAACCTGGATTTTTTTTTTTTTTTTCTTCTTGGTTTCACTCAGTTCGTTCTGCACCTGAACAAGTCCTTGTGTGAGCAGAACTGGGAGCAGAGCTTGTGGATAGGAGGAAGTGGTGAGGAACAGGTGGATGCTGCTGAAACCATCAGTGCTGCAGGAGGGAAGGCTCATTAAACTGCAGCCCAGTGGGTGTCTGAGTGAAGTTTTGAAAAGCTTTAAAAGTGAAGGTGAGCAGAGTGATGCAGAGAGGTGATTTGATTCGTGAAAGAAGTTTGAGAAAGCACTGACTTTACAAAATACTGAAGTACCTTTGTAGTAGTTTTCTGAGTGCATGTGGTGGAATAAGATTGCTGTTAACAGAGAGTGCAAACAGTGAGATGCAGGATGATAACATCAAGAAGGGGAGGGGGGGAGCATAGCTCCAGGTGTATGGATGAGTCAGAATGTCACAAGAGTAATATCTTGGAAGATTTAGGTGTAGGTTGGATTGAACAACGTAAGAAGAAATCCAGAAATAATACCTGTATAACAGGACAGAGGGATAATAATTTCATTTTTGACTGGGAGTGTGATTCTCTGGATAGAAGGTTTAGAGGCCACATCACTTTCTTTCTGTACCTCTTGTTTCTAAAAGCTGAGTATCCAGACTGAATGCACCATGGCAGTTCTGCTGCTTTCCGTATGACCTTTAAAACTTCTAGTCACTCCTTTCCACACTATTCTCACTCCCTTCAGAAGTAGTTAGTTTTGTTCTTCCTTTGTTTAATTCTGAGTTTTTTATATTGCACCAGTTTTCATGAATGATCCCAATTTACCAAATAACTCAGATTTTGTGGCTGAACTATTTTTAGTGCTCTCTTTATCCTTGTGGTGACTGCAATTTCCATCACTTTACCTGTTTTTTTTCTTCTTTGCTTTTTAATTCTTTCTTCTGCAAAAAATAGAAGATGCTTGGGAAAATATTTCATTTCAAGTAATGGACAGCCAGCCTGAACAGGCTGAAAATCTTTCTTTTGAGAAATCTTAGCAACATTTAAGCTGATTTTCTGCAGGCAGGTGGATAATGGATTGTGTCAGGAAGGTCTTTGTGCTCATAGTAGGTACTTAAACCATTTGATTTGGTCAGTGCTTGTTAGTCCTGCTGAAAGAAAGGTAAAGCAGTAAAACATTATTTGGAGTGGTTATTTTGGTCACCTGAATGTTGATGTAAGTCTTTGCCAGTTGTTCCACATTTAACTTGGGGATGCAGATATTCTTACATCTCACCTCTGTTTTTTTTAGCAGTGAACATAGTTCTATTGATTGGGGCAAATATTGGATGAATAAACTCTGTATTGATGCTTTGGAACAAGTGAAAATTTACTGAACAGTTTTCTACAAGTTACCTTCAAGGTTAAACATTCTTTCTGCATGGATTAAGGGTGAAGTCATAATAAAATCACAGTTTGAATGGAGATGTATGTAAACAGTAATTGTTGATTTCAGTGTTTCACTTCAGTTGTTTATTGCTTCATTCATAATGTTAGTCAAAAGCTGGACAGAAATATCAATCATCATTAAATCTATTGATTTCTGCCCTCATGCATGCTTTTGGAGAAACTGAGTTATCCATGGAAGATGGCACAGAAAATCATGAGGTGGAACATATTATATTAACATTTGATTTTAAACCCTCCCCTTCCTTAATCTGGGATGCCCTAGGTGTAATTTCAGGAAAGACTTCAAGCAGAACACGCTTGTATGATGGGAACTTAAACTCATTGCAGAGATTTAACAAAGGTAGAAGAATTCAAATGTTAAACAGGATTGAAAATGCCTCTGTAGTCAAAATTTTTGTTTTAAAAATGATCATATTTTAGAATAATTATATGAATTAGTAAATTTAAAGGAGTTAGTTTTCCATTTATAGGGCAATAAAAGTATAGTCAAGCTCTTCCATGGTGCGGTTGTGCTATTAAAAACTTTTCTCAAACACTTCAAAAGTCAACAGTGTGCTCATGATTTACAAAAAATAAGCAAATGACCAAACAAACTAGAGAGACAATTTGCATAACATTGTTGTAAACTTCTCTCTTTGTAAAAGAAATAATTATTGAGTTGAAAAGAACTGCTGATTTGCCTAAATGCTGAATTTCCTGTTTGTACAGCAAACTTTATGTGGCATGAAATCTTAAATGATTGAGAAATCTCATCTGGGACCTGCAAAGGCAAAGCTGGAGTAAAAAGGCAGTTCTAGAGACAGTGATTTCTTGATTTCCTGCATGGAATTACAGAACTGTTGAGGTTGGTAAAGACCTCTGAGACCACTGAGCCCAACCATGGATTTGATGGCAAATTTATGGTGAATTTGAACTGTGGGATTGACAAAGGAAAACCCTGGGCCTGTTATTCTATACAAGAAATAAGTGCATCAGATGTATTAATTTTTTTTTACTTGGAATTTGGAAAAAAAAAAGGTGTTTTTCCCTCCCCCCCTGTGTTGTTATAATAGATCCCTCTAAGCCTTGAGAGTAATGGCACTTAATGTAGCCAGGAATTCAAACCAGCAAGTTCATTAGATAAGTTCCAGTTCAGTGGCACCTGAAATTTCCTCCCAGCTCTTCCTCCACCAGTTCAGTTCTGACTGAGGCTAATAACAGTTTGTTAATTTATTCACACCAGAATCAAATACGAAATGAGAAGCTGCAGTTTGCAGTTGACCTGCTTAGTGCCTGTGTTTCGCTGCCCCAGTTCAGGCACCATTTGTGGTTCCCGTGCTGTTGTCCTTGAAGTGTGCAGTGGGAGCAGCTCAGGAGATGCAGCTTTTGTGGCACCCCGAGGGTGAAAGGGATGTTCAGGCTGCACCTGGGAAGTGGGGCAGGAGCAGAAGCCCTCCCACATCTAGAAAACAGCAAAGCACTTCTTTATGAGCATCTCTTAGATGCAGGAAATGGAGATGTTAAAGTAGCCCAGCACTGCGGTGCTTGAAGAAATGTTGATGGGTCATGGAATCACGGAATGGTTTGGGTTGGAAGGGACCTTGCAGAACATCCAGATCCACCCCTGCCATGGACAGGGACACCTTCCACCAGCCCAGGTTGCTCCAAGCCCCATCCAGCCTGGCCGTGGACACTTCCAGGGATCCAGGGGCAGCCACAGCTGCTCTGGGCTCTCTGGTCCAATGCCTCACGAGCCATTTAGAAATTTGTTCTTGAAATATAATCCAAACCTTCACTTTTCCAGTCTGTCATGGTTTGGCACTGGCCCAATGCCAGTGCCCCCATGAAAATGTATTTTCTTTAACTAACTGCTGTGAGATGCGACCAGGAACAGAGCAGAGCACGCTTAAACTTAGAAAGAGAGGGGGGAAAAAAACCCCCAACTTTATTAACCTACAAACTAAAATAAGAAACACACAGGAAACAGAATGAAAACCTTTTAAACCATTCCTCCTCCTCCCACCCAATTTCCACCAAACCACAGTGAGACAAAACCTTGGAAGCCTGATCAAGTTACCCCCACTCAAATAATCAATTCTCAGTCCATCAGGGGAGAGAGGAGTCTCTCTTGTACCACAGTCCTCCCCACGAAACAGGGTTGAAACCTCCCATGTTTCCTTGTCACACATGGCAC